>JAQMWT010000599.1:0-59938 GCA_029834535.1 Chrysophaeum taylorii | reverse complement strand
CGAAACGGCCACACAAAATCTGCGTTTTGTAAAGCCGATTCATTTCAAAACGCTTCACTCGAGGCCTACTTTCTGTTCTTTTGGTAATGTATGCGCCAAAAGCATTAATGTTTATAAAATGTTTTGTACTTGCCATCTGCGGCGACCCTTGGACTATCGAAGACACCGTAGAAGTTTGAGCGAGAATCGGGGTGATTGCTGTACGTACGTCTCGAGTTCGGATCCTGGTAGTATTTCGAAGGAGAGAGAAAACCCTTAGTCGTTAGTCGTGAGTATTTCGAAGAAGGAAACCCGTAGTATTCGTTGAAAAGAAAACCCTGTCGGATGGTCGATTTCTATGCTGGCTGTATGCTGGTGTAGTCGTAGATCGCGAGTATTTCGAGGAAGAAAACCCGAACCTTCCGTCTTCGCCCCCCGGCCATGCACCGTCCCACAGCGAACGTTCCGGCTGCCAACCGGCACGCCCGGGAGGCGAATAGGTGCCAACCTACGCCGGGAGGGCGGATGGCCCTCGACCGTCGACTCGTGACGAACATCGTTTCACCTTCGATACGATGCGCCGCCGGCTTCGTCGCCGCTGCGAGCGCCATCGACGTCGCGACCGCGGTATCGGACTGCCCGCGGGTTGACGTCCAGTCGACAACCCGAAAACTCGGCGGTCGCTCGACGGGCGGCGCGCTGCGCCGCCGGGCCCGGCGCTTCGATACGATGCGTGCCGGCGTCTTCGTCGCCGCTGCCAGCGGCCACCGCCGTCGCGACCGCGGCCTGACTCTCCCCCGCTACGGATCGAAGACCACGAAAACGCGGCGACGACCGCGACGAGCGTGCTGCGCGCGCGCGCGCCGACGACCCGGCCGCGCCTGCGCACCCCGGTGCGCCGCCGGGCAGCGCACCGATACGATGCGTCGGCGTCTCGTCGCCGCCGTCGCGACCGCGGGTTGACGTCCAGTCGACCAACCCGAAATAAAACTCGACGGCGCGTCGAGGTCGACGCGTCCGCCAGCGCTTCGATACGATGCGTGCCGCGTCTTCGTCGCCGCTGCGAGCGGCCACCGCCGTCGCGGACTCGGACTCGACCGCCCGCGACCACTCGCCCGCGGACTCGGACTCGCCCGCGGTGTCCAGTCGACCAAGCGAATAAAGTCCGCGGCGCGGCGCGCCGGCGCTCGACGCGTCTGCCAGCGCTTCGATACGATGCGTCGGCGTTCGTCGCCGCTTCGATACGGCTCGCCGGCGTCTTCATCGCCGCTGCGAGCGGCCACCGCCTTCGCGACCGCGGCCTCGGACTCTACGAGCGCGCCGCGCGCCCGCGCGCCGACGACCGGCCGCGCGCCCGCGCGCGTCCACCACGACCGCCCGTGGCCATCGGCCATCGCCCACGGAGACGAAGACCTCTCCGCTCGCGTCTACGGCGAAGCCCGCTTCCGCGGCCACGCCTCGCTCTTCCCGCTGCGGCCGTCCTCGCCGCGAGAACCTCTGGACCGTCGACCGCGACGGCGCGTCCGCTATCTATGGATTATGCGCGACGCCCTCTTCACTACGCCCGCCACCACCCCGGCGCCTATTGTCTATAATGAAATACTCCATTAATTAAAGCGGCCATCCGCCATCTCATAGTCCATCTCATAGTCCATCCGCAAAAAACGCAAAGCCGAAAATAATCAGGCATAACGCTAACCCCAAGAACGGTTCGCGCAACGGAAAGGAAGGAAGCGGTACCCACCCTAACCCAAGAACGAAAAATGCGCAGAAATCTTCAAGAACCGAAAAGACAGAATTTCCACGGCGTCGCGACTTCGTTTTTGGTCGGCTCCCGAGACGCGGCGGCCGTCGAGGCGGTGGGGGGTCCGGGGGTGTCCCCCGGCGGGGGGTTTGGGGGCAGAGCCCCCAATTCCCGGGGGGTTCGGGGGGCTTGCCCCCCGAGAAAAAGGCCGAAAAAAACCCGACTTGGCCTTACTAGTCCACAATAATTAATTGGGAAATGTCAGTCAGTCAGTGAGAGAACTCTACCGGACCTCTACTTTCTGTTCGAAGCCCTATGTATGCTCGAAACGGCCACACAAAATCTGCGTTTTGTGAAGCCGATTTATTTCAAAACGCTTCACCCGCGACCTACTTTCTGTTCTTTTGCTAATGTATGCGCCAAAAGCATTAATGTTTATAAAATGTTTTGTTCTTGCTATCTACGGCGACCCTTGTAGTATCGGAGAGACCGTAGAAGTTTGAGCGAGAATCTGGGGTAGTTGCTGTACGTACGTCTCGAGTTCGGATCCTGTTAGTATTTCGAAGGAGAAAACCCTTAGTCGTGAGTATTTCGAAGAAGGAAACCCGTAGTATTCGTTGAAAAGAAAACCCTGTCGGATGGTCGATTTCTATGCTGGCTGTATGCTGGCGTAGTCGTAGATCGCGAGTATTTCGAGGAAGAAAACCCTAACCTTCCGTCTTCGCCCCCCGGCCATGCACCGTCCCACAGCGAACGTTCCGGCTGCCAACCGGCACGCCCGGGAGGCGAATAGGTGCCAACCTACGCCGGGAGGGCGGATGGCCTCGCAAGGCTCAGGATTCGTGAGGCACCGTCCTCCATCGCCCGCAGTCAGCGATCAGGGTAAGGTTGTAGTCGTAAAAAAATTTTTTTGAAGTAAGGTTGTCGCGTGCGACGGCGATGGAGCCTTCGCCCGGCAAACGGGACGACGCGCTCGAGCCAGGGACGCTACGCGAGCGCCGGCATCGCATGCCGGCGTTTTACGTTCGGGGTTCTTTCGGCGTTCTGGCGCGCGCAAAAATGCGACGCGGTTTCGCCTTTATTCCGCGCGAACTTCGGCGCGCGCGATGCTGCCCGGCGTCTTCGTCGCCGCTGCGACCGGCCACCGAAATCGACAACGGCTTGCCGCGCTCGCGTCTGCGGTCAAAGCCCGCTTCCACGGCTACGACTCGATCTTCCGACGGGCCGTCCTCGAGAACGCGCGAGACCGAACGAGACTCGACTCGGTGGATCGAACATCGTTTCACCTTCGATACGATGCGTGCCGCCGGCTTCGTCGCCGCTGCGAGCCATCGACGTCGCGACCGCGGTATCGGACTCGCCCGCGGGTTGACGTCCAGTCGACAAACCCGAAAAAAACTCGGCGGCTCGCTCGACGGGCGGCGCTCCGCGCCGCCGGGCCCGGCGCTTCGATACGATGCGTGCGCGGCGTTCGTCGCCGCTGCCAGCGGCCACCGCCGTCGCGACCGCGGCCTCGGACTCTCCCCCGCTACGGATCGAAGACCACGAAAAACGCGGCGACGACCGCGACGAGCGTGCCGCGCGCGCGCGCGCCGACGACCCGGCCGCGCGCGCCCGCGCGCCCACGACGACCGCCCGTGGCCGCGCTCTGGCCATCGCCGACGGAGAAGAAGAAGACGAAGACCCGGCCACCGCCGTCGCGACCGCGGACTCGGACTCGCCCCGGGTTGACGTCCAGTCGACCAACCCGAAAAAAAACTCGGCGGCTCGCTCGACGGGCGGCGCACCGCGCCGCCGGGCAGCGCACCGCGCCGCCGGGCAGCGCTTCGATACGATGCGTGTCGGCGTCTTCGTCGCCGCCGTCGCGACCGCGGGTTGACGTCCAGTCGACCAACCCGAAATAAAAACTCGACGGCGCGTCGAGCTCGACGCGTGCGCCAGCGCTTCGATACGATGCGTGCCGGCGTCTTCGTCGCCGCTACGAGCGGCCACCGCCGTCGCGGACTCGGACTCGGACTCGCCCGCGGACTCGAACTCGCCCGCGGACTCGAACTCGCCCGCGGACTCGGACTCGCCCGCGGACTCGGACTCGCCCGCGGTGTCCAGTCGACCAAGCCGAATAAAGTCCGCGCGCGGGCGCTGGCGCTCGACGCGTCTGCCAGCGCTTTACGATGCGCGTCGCTGCCTTGATACGATGCGTGCTGGCGTCTTCATCGCCGCCTGCGAGCGGCCACCGCCTTCGCGACCGCGGCCCGGACTCTACGGCGCCGCCGCGCGCGCGCCGACGACCGCCGCGCGCCCGCGCGCGTCCACCACGACCGCCCGTGGCCATCGGCCATCGCCCACGGAGACGAAGACCTCTCCGCTCGCGTCTACGGCGAAGCCCGCTTCCGCGGCCACGCCTCGCTCTTCCCGCTGCGGCCGTCCTCGCCGCGAGAACCTCTGGACCGTCGACCGCGACGGCGCGTCCCCTATCTATGGATTATGCGCGACGCCCTCCTTCTCACTACGCCCGCCGCCACCCCGGCGCCTATTGTCTATAATGAAATACTCCATTAAACAAAGCGGCCATCCGCCATCTCATAGTCCATCTCATAGTCCATCCGCAAAAAACGCAAAGCCGAAAATAATCAGGCATAACGCTAACCCCCAGAACGGTTCGCGCAACGGAAAGGAAGGAAAAGGGTACCCACCCTAACCCAAGAACGAAAAAATGCGCAGAAATCTTCAAGAACCGAAAAGACAGAATTTCCACGGCGTCGCGACTTTGTTTTTGGTCGGCTCCCGAGACGCGGCGGCCGTCGAGGCGGTGGGGGGTCCGGGGGTGTCCCCCGCGGGGGTTTGGGGGCAGAGCCCCAATTCCTTCGGGGGCTTGCCCCCGAGAAAAAGGCCGAAACCCGACTTGGCCTTACGTGTCCACTGATTGACTGCATGCGCTCCCACCATTATTGTGTGGATATCCGCCATCACCGAGCTTCCGTCGGCCAGGTTTACGGCGCCGCGCCCTGCCCTTGTCCCCAAACTTCTAACCTCAAAAAGTTCACCTAATCCCAAGTTTCATTTGTCCGTTCACCTGGTCAGTACCTTGAGTTTACTCTAAAACCCTGCAAGTTCATCCCTGGTCCCAGTAAGTTCACCTGGTCACTATATTCACCTAATCCCAATCTCAAACCCCAGTAAGTTCACTGGTCCCAGTAAGTTCACCTACAGTGCGCGTGTAGACGCCGGAGGGGGCTTATCGGTATTGCGCAGCACGTGTGGAGTAGGGTGGAGTCGTCGACCAAGAAGAGGATATCCTCGGGGTTGCCGATCGACAGAGAGCCACGTAGAGCTGGACGTGGCAGAACGGGCTTCGCCAAGAGGACGCCGACCTCGCGGGGCGTCTGGCCCTGGCTCTTGGTGATCGTTTGGCGTCGGCGGGCCTTAAGGGATACAGGCTGGAGGAGCCTCGGTGACAACAACACGATCGATCATGTATCTGGTACCGTTGCAGTGGCCGTGCGACGGGTCGAGATTGCGAAGACATTAAGCTCGCGATCAAAGTCAGCATGCCGTTGGTTGTCAGGGAGTTGAAAACTCTACTGTAAAGAGCGAGGCGTCGGCTTCCGACCCAGCCTAGTCAGCCGAAAAGAACTCCGACGCCTCGTCTCTGGGAAAAAAGGCCGCGGTCATGCGCGCGTTGTCAGCATCGACAACATCGTCTCGACGGGGCGTGAGAATGGCGCGCTGAAAGAGCCGCCGCGGCTCGTGGAAATAGTCTGCGAGGTCGCCGTAGACGGCTTGGAGGATCACTGTCTGGCTCTCGCGCCTACCTGATCCTTACTCTCGGGGCTACCTGATCCTTACCCTAAATCGAGGGACAGACAAACAAAATGCTCCCCACACACACCCCCCCCCTCTTAGCAGTCGACATTTAAAGACAGACAAACACACACCCCCCTCTTAGCAGTCACCATTTAAAGACAGACAAACAAACAGACAGACAGACAAACATCTGTCGATTAGTAGTTATAAGACACACAACCCCCTCTTAGCAGTCGACATTTAAAGACAGACAAACAGACCTCATACCCCACAAACCCACCCACATCCTTCATGCTCCCAACACGCACCCAGGTGAACTTACTGGGGTTAGAGATTGGGAGTAGGTGAACTTACTGGCCTGCACTTGTGTATGTATAAATCTGTCTAGAGGATGGGGGCATCGCATCATCACCAGCGAGACATGCGGGGCGTCCGCCTTCTGCGGAGGGCATCGATGCTCATCTGCTCGACCGTCGGGGTGCGCAGGAGAAGGATATGGTCTCGGTACGAGGGCGTCGGCGTGCGTCGCGCTCGCTCGACTCGTTCGGCCGAACGCGCCTCGGCGCGCTCGGTCTCGGCTCGCCAACGAGCGTCCCAGCGCTTAACGCCCGGCGGCGGCACGGTCTCGAGGAGCGCTCTGTCAATTCTCTTCCGGAGCGCCACGACGCGCCAGGCGAGGTGTTCCTCCTTTGAACACCTCTGGCCGTAGACGCACCGGCACTGACCGACTCGCCCGTTCCGGTCGACGACGCGAGGGCGCTCGTTTAGCGCTCTCCATGCCGCTCGAAGCCGTATCCTTTGGAGAAGCTGATTGGATGGAGGCATCATAGCTCTCCAGGCCACCCCGAGGCATGTCTTCCGCCCGAGGCATGTCTTCCGCCCGAGGCGCGTCTTCCGCGCGAGACGGTTCCAGGCGGACGAGAGTTCGCTGCGCCGTTGCCAGCGCTGCAGAGTCGCCGCGAGCGCGCGAAATCGGAGCGCACCGAGCGCCGCGCGCCACCGACGCCAGAGATGGCGGCGGCGGCGCACCGCGAGGCGCCAAGCCGCGAGAACAAATCCAAGTATCCGGCGACAAAACCACTCCCGCCAGCGGCGCCACGCCGTGCGCGCGAGCACGCGGCGCAGCGCGCGCACCCGCTTCGCCGCTCTTCGCCAGTGCTTGAGGACGAGACGCGACAGGAAACCGAGCGCGACGCACACTTGTCGTCTCTCCCACTCTGCCATCGCTTCCTTTCGGCGCCGAGAAATTTCTCGGCATCCACGGATCCAATCGGCGACGCCGTAGCCACTCCCGCGCCGAACCGACGACGGCGCGCCAAACTGCGGCGCGAACGACCCAACGCTCGGCGCAGAGACCCTACCCTCGAGACACCACATCGGTTAGCGCGCCATCACAACACTTACCCCTTACCATCGACGACACCTATCCTAACTACTAATCGACAGATGTTTGTTTGTTTGTTTGTTTGTCCCTCGATTTAGGGTAAGGATCAGGTAGGCGCGAGAGTAAGGATCAGGTAGGCGAGAGCCAGACAGTGATCCTCCAAGCCGTCTACGGCGACCTCGCAGACTATTTCCACGACCCGCGGCGGCTCTTTCAGCGCGCCATTCTCACGCCCCGTCGAAACGATGTTGTCGATGCTGACAACGCGCGCGTGACCGCGGCCTTTTTTTCCCGGAGACGAGGCGTCGGAGTTCTTTTCGGCCGACTAGGTTGGGTCGGAAGACGACGCCTCGCTCTCAAGAGTCGAGTTTTGAACTCCCTGACAACCAACGGCATGCTGACTTTGATCGCGAGCTTAAAGTCTTCGCAACCTCGACCCGTCGCACGGCCACTGCAACGGTACCAGATACATGATCGATCGTGTCGTTGTCACCGAGGCTCCTCCAACCTGTATCCCGTAAGGCCCGCCGACGCCAAACGATCACCAAGAGCCAGGGCCAGACGCCCCGCGAGGTCGGCGTCCTCTTGGCGAAGCCCGTCTTCTGCCACGTCCAGCTCTACGTGGCTCTCTGTCGATCGGCAACCCCGAGGATATCCTCTTCTGAGTCGACGACTCCACCCTACCCCACACGTGCTGCGCAATACCGATAAGCCCCCTCCCGGCGTCTACACGCGCACTGTAGGTGAACTTACTGGGACCAGGTGAACTTACTGGAACCAGGTGAACTTACTGGGGTTAGAGATTGGGACTAGGTGAACTTAGTGACCAGGTGAACTTTCTGAGACCAATTGTGAACTTACTGGGGCTTTTAGAGTGAACTCAAAGCTTAGCGGCGTGTGCGGATCAAAGCAGCTTAGATTGGCGGGGGTGAGAGCGACGAGTTCGAAGGAGAGTGGGGTGAGTGGGTGCGGGTTTACGCCGAATTTACTGGGGTTAGAGATTGGGACTAGGTGAACTTAACGGGAACAGGTGAACTTGCTGGGGTTAGAGATTGGGACTAGGTGATGCTCCCCACACACACCCCCCTCTTAGCAGTCGTGCAGGCCAGTAAGTTCACCTACTCCCAATCTCTAACCCCAGTAAGTTCACCTGGTCCCAGTAAGTTTCATATAAGTTCACCTGGTCAGTAAGCTCACCTAGCTCACACCAACTCCTTTGAGCTCGTCGCTCTCGCCTCCGCCAATCTAAGCTGCTTTGATCCGCACGCGCCGCCAACCTTTGAGTTTACTCTAAAAACCCTTTACTCTAAAAACCCCAGTATGTTCACTTGGTCCCAGTTTCACCTGGTCACTCAGCTCACCTAGTCCCAATCTCAAACCCCAGTAAGTTCACCTGGTCCCAGTAAGTTAACCTATAGTGCGCGTGTAGACGCCGGGAGGGGGCTTATCGGTATTGCGCAGCACGTGTGGAGTAGGGTGGAGTCGTCGACCAAGAAGAGGACATCTCCTCGGGGTTGCCGATCGACAGAGAGCCACGTAGAGCTGGACGTGGCAGAAGACGGGCTTCGCCAAGAGGACGCCGACCTCGCGGGGCGTCTGGCCCTGGCTCTTGGTGATCGTTTGGCGTCGGCGGGCCTTAAGTGATACAGGTTGGAGGAGCCTCGGCGACAACGACACGATCGATCATGTATCTGGTACCGTTGCAGTGGCCGTGCGACGGGTCGAGGTTGCGAAGACTTTAAGCTCGCGATCAAAGTCACCATGCCGTTGGTTGTCAGGGAGTTCAAAACTCGACTCTTGAGAGCGAGGCGTCGTCTTCCGACCCAACCTAGTCGGGGCGTGAGAATGGCGCGCTGAAAGAGCCGCGGGTCGTGGAAACAGTCTGCGAGGTCGCCGTAGACGGCTTGGAGGATCAATGCCTGACTGGCTCGAGGGCCTACCTTATCCTTACCCTAAATGGGGGACAAACAGACAGATCCTTCATGCTCCCCACACACACCCCCCCCTCTTCGCAGTCGACATTTAAAGACAAACAGACAGATCTTACTGGCCTGCACTTGTCATCTACAATCACAATCAACATGATGACAACCTGCATTTGAACGTAAAACAAATATAAGCAGCGATCAGCGTCAGTTGCCACAAAGCCAAAGTCAGTAAGAATCTTATGAAGGAAGATATTCCAGCTACGACTAGCTCGATGAGTACCATACCATGATCGTTTGAGTTTCAAAACGTGATAGCCCGATGGTGGTTGTTGAAGAGGAAACCCCTCTGCGGGGGGCCAAGCGTAAACGTTTTCAGAAAATGTAGCTTATGTGAACGCATTCTTGATATCAAGTTTGACGAGTTCCCAATTGAGATGAGCGACACGACACAAAAATACTCTTAGTTGCCGTAGCAACTGGGGAATAAGTGGCAAAATAATCGACGCCATACTAACTACCTAACTAACTTCAGACCTCTCCCGAGCATAGGAGCCAAGCCGGACCGGCAGGAGCCGGTGCGGAATCACAGAGGAAAATCGCGCAGTTGGGGCCAGAGGCGAGGGACGAGAGGACGGACTTATTGATGGTGGACCGCCACTGCGGACCGCGGTCTTGTGCGAAGTTGTGCAAAAACCCCTCGCAGGCCGCGGACGTGTTGGTCCACGAACAATCGACCTGTCCGTCGCGTTCTGCCCAACCGAGCGAACCCCATGATTCCCAGACTGCGGACTTTTTTTCCGGGTGCTAACCGGCCAGCCCGGGAGGCGAGCAGGCACCGTCTCACTCCGGGACGGCCGGGGCCGCCGCAGGGAGCAAGCGTGTTAGGCGCCGTCCTCCATCGCAACCAACGGTTAGCGCTCGCGAGTGACCCTCGATGGAATCAAGGAGGAAGAAGTCAAGTCGACGAACAAATATCGTAAAACCGGTCTCTCTTCGTCGCGCACCACTCCTCCCGTCTCCTCTTCGTCGTTCGCAAGCAGCCGTCCCTCTATACCTTGTGTGTCGATGAAGAAAAAAGGGAAGATGACGCCGAATACGAAGAAGAAGAAGTCGCCGACGACGAGATCGGCATTTAACTCCTCCTCATATGCGCGAGCTTGGCCTGGTCCTCATCGATGTCCTCGTGTGACCATTTTACTAATATCCTCCTTCTCCCTCCTCTCCTTTTCTTTCGCCTTCACCTCTTCTAGAGCTCTTTGCGTCTCTCCTTCTCGTCCCTTCTTTCTAGTTCTACTGCCCCTCTTTGCCAAATTCATCCTTGGTTCCCTCTGCGTTCATCTCCTTTGCCTTCTCACTTCATTCTTGGTTCCCTCCGCGCTCATCCATCTTGGCTCTTTGAGCCTAGGAGTTGCAAACAATAATTACAATAATATCCTTCAGAATGCACACAATCAGGCCAAACGACGCAGCCAGCTGCGAACAAAAAGGGGGACTATTACAATAAAATGAGCTCTAAGACTGGCGACGATAAGGGCGCACTAGCCCTGCATCGCGCACTTGCTGCTCCATTGCGCGGCGGCGGGCATGGTCGGGGTTAGGGTTGTAGTGTCGCGCACACGGCAAGTTTCGCAGGTGCGGCCCCGGAGTTTCTCTACAGGCCTGCCGTCCCTGTCTAGATAAGGGGGGCGTTCCGAAAGGCCAGGCTGGATTCCGGTGAGGTCGGAGCCCTCGCGCATCAGCGCCGAGTCCATCGAAATTCGTTGGTCGATGAGGAAATTGTGGCGTCGAATGCAGCAACCAACAACTGCGACCCGGTTCTTAGAGGCGATTTCGAGAGGGCGCCCCATGATGCATGCCCCAGCGGCGAATTAATTCGCCGAAGGCGCCGCACTCCACGTTGGATGCGCAGGGGGCTGAGGAGCTCAAAGTTAAAGTCGTCGTCGTTACCGGGGGGTAATCATGTTGTGGGTGCAGGTAAAAAAGCATTGTCGCCAATCAAGGTGAAAGATTTATTCCGAGAGCTCGCCATTCGCGATGCGATGAGAAAAAACATACTCCCAGACCAGGCTAGCGAATCGTGCGTCGTTGGTGTGACGGAGGACGTGTCGAACCACGCGAAGCGGCGGTCAGCGTCGTCAGAAGTTGTACCAGGAGAAGCAACAACGCGTACTTCTCCTTGCGGGCGCAATAGTAGCGCCGAGGAGGATTGTGGACCGCGCTAACACCCGGGTTCTTCATCCAGATACAGCAGCAACCACCAATGGCGCCAACGACGCACGCCGCGCAGAACTTGGCGGCGAGACTTGGCACCAAACCGCTGGCTCCAGGCCCCCCGTAGGTCACTCATCCTCGTCATCAATCGGAAACTCGACCCGAAAAACTGTGCGTTGATCGCGTCGATGACGCGATAAACCAATCGACCGACAAAAACTCAGCCGGCGACGCGCCGCCGAAGTTGGACTGGATGTCCCACGCCTGGCCACCAGCAAGAAAACGTATCGTCGTCGTGGCGAGTCGGACCTCAGGGGAGACCGACCTCCCTCCCTCGGAGCCTGCGCAGCGGACGGCTTGATCAACGTCCTCGATGGCGGGCCGAATCCGTTGTTCCAGAAGGAGATTGAACGGCAGGTCCATCCGCGATACATACGCCGTAAGGCCGAATCTCCGCGAATATGCGCGTCCCAGTCTTTGCGCGCCGTACGGCGCGGCCCGACCCAGGAGGCGGATGAAATGACGAGAACTCAGTAAGACGGCCTCGAGCATCGCCGTCACCAAAGTACTTAGCACAGATTCGACCATTTCGCTTTTAACTTTGCCCTCGCTGGTGGAGAACGAACGGGTGTTTTTAACAAAAAAGGGACTTAGCAACAAATTTTGGTGCAACTTTGATGATCTGGCGGAGAAGGGGGGCCTGAGTAAAATTCCGGAGCGAATGTAAATCCGAATAAGAAGCATCAGCAGCTTGGACTAGATATGCGTAAGTTATATATTCCCCCGAATTTCTTGATCGCTAAAAGGCACATCGGAATGCGCAGCAGCAGCAGCAGCATGATCACGTAGACGAAGATCAACGAGGATTTTTCTTTTAAATTATCGAGGTCCTCAAAACCGTTTTGGGGCAGGCAGGAAGGAAGCTGTCGTTTTTGATAGCAAGCACACCACACACACGTTGTTTGTTTGTTGAGCTCCCTCCAAAGCGCCTTCAAACGAGCCTTCCAGATGTTCCCATAACTCAGCGATCTTACTTCACACAACGAGCACGCCTTCCGAGAGTAGTTCCGTATTCTTCTCCGGAGGATACGGAGTTTGACGATCGCGTGTCACGTGTAGATACACAGCAGCAGGAGGAGGGCCAATATGGTGTGACACCAGGATGATGATGATGGAGATGCGACACTTCAATGCTGTTGATTCGATGTCGGAACACGCGACAATCAGTTGTTCGTATCCAGCAAACTACACGCACAAGACGAGAACACGAGTAGGTGTGTGCCGAAGAAGTGTAAACGGGACAGTATAATAACCCTTTATCGAATCTGCCGCAAGAAGTGGAGGAGGATGATGCGTGGTGAAAGTGCGGTCATCGAGCGGCTCCAGAACGAGTGTGGCGACGAGTCGTTTTTCGTGGTCCTCGCGTGGTGGCACGCGAGCGAGACCGCCGCGCGGCGCGTCGCTGCGGAGCGCGCTTCGACGGCGGAGGACGCGTGGCGCAACGCCGCGAAGGCCGAGAGCTCCGCCGCGAAGATTCGCGCGATCCAATCGCCCGAGAGCATAATTCGGCGGCTCGCCGCGTCGGCGGCGGAGGAGGCCGCGGCCGCGCGCCGCGCCGCCGATCGCTGGGGTGTCGAGAGCGACTTCGACGACGACTTTGACGACGAGTTTAGGCCTTTTGATCGGGAGAAGTTAGCGGCGTTAGAACCGATCGACTCGGACGACGAGGTCTCGTGGCGGCCGTTTGCCACGTACGCGCGGCACGAGGCCGCATCGCAGGCGGACATCGCGCGGCGAGGCTTGGAGGATGCGATGAGTTCGAGATTCGAAGGAGAAGCTCGAGCTGCTGCGATCCGGTCTCGAGAGGCAGTTCTGGCCGCGAAAAACCTCCTCTCGGCCCTCGACGTCGAGGATGTCGAGACGCGGGTTGCTGTTGTCGCGTGTGCGGTGAGAGCCGGGGCAGACGCCGTGAGGGCGGAAAAGTACGTCGAAGATCAGTTTCCCGTATCGCTTCTGAGCGCCGAGAGGCCGAGTTGGGGAAATTGGTGGTGGTGGCAAGGAATCGAAGAATCTTCTGAGTATTCGAACGACTCTTCGAGCCTCGAAACCTTCTACTGCGTCCGCGAGGACGAGAAGCTGGACGAGAAGTTGGACGAGAAGTTGATCTCGCCGGCGCCAAAATGTCCGGTACGGACCGTCGTGCTCCCTCCCGAGCGATCGCTCGTCGACGCGGCGACCCAGACCTCTCCTCCGTCGTCGCCAATTCCTCGCAAGGAGGACGAGCCGCAGATGCCCTTCTGTTTCTACTACGAAGTCCCCTCCCGTCCCCCGAGCCCCATGGAAGTCACCTTCGAAGAGGACTGCCCGTCGCCCCCGCCGAGCCCCGTCGAACTCGTCCGCGAAGACGACAACAACAAAACTGCCTCTACCCAAGACACGCAGAGCGAAATACCGCCGCCGCGGGAAATCGACGTCACCAAAAGACGAAAACCCGTCGACGTCCGTTGCATCGACAAGGTCAGACTCATCCCTAGCCCCGTCCGCGCCGTCCGCCGCATCTTCAAACGACATCTCGTCTCTAGATCCGTCCAGGCCAACGCGTCTTCTTCATAGCTCTATTATTTTCCGTTCGCGTCATGAATAAATTAACAAACAAAACAATGTCCGGGTCTGTCTGTCTGCAGGGCGTTCGGTGGTGGTTTTTTAAAGGTAATAACAACACTGCTGTCTGTTGTAAAGGGGAGTGTGAGCAGGGGGGCTTGTTTGCGTTTCACTTCGACCGCAACGCTGGCTTACTGTCGCAACAACGCCTGAGAGCTTCGAACCTTTTGTCGTCTCGTCGACACCATATAAGAAGATAATAAGCGGCCGGCGGGAAGAGGTGTCTTCTTCTTCAGATAGAGCAACCTTAGCCTTAATAAGAACTCCGACTGTCGTCGAGTTTAAGTTTAGTTAAGACCCCGCTGTTGACTGAGACAAGGGGCGTTGCTGTCCCACCGAGCGTCGTAGTTGTAGATCCGGGCCCGCGGCTTGAGCTCGACAACCTTCCCAAACCACCACCACAGCTGGCTCTCTCAAACAAAGGTCGTCATTATTCGTCGTCGTCTTCCAAATCAAGATCTTTTTCGTGCTTGCCGCCATTCATCGTGGCTCTCACCCGGCAGATGATGATCGATCGCGCCTTGAAACTCTAGACCAAGATGGGTCCGCCGCCTCGAGCGTCGTCAGCTTTGTCTTGACGTTCGCCGAGACTTGTTATCCTTTGTGTAAAGGTTCCAGGGCCGTCCGTCCAGCACCGACTCTTCTTCTTCACTAAAGAACGGGGA
The DNA here is from genome assembly GCA_029834535.1 of Chrysophaeum taylorii. Taxonomy (NCBI): domain Eukaryota; class Pelagophyceae; order Pelagomonadales; family Pelagomonadaceae; genus Chrysophaeum; species Chrysophaeum taylorii. Next base: position 45,562 of record JAQMWT010000599.1, on the reverse strand, counting down.
ACGCCGCCAACACTTTCAACCCTTTGTCCCTCGTGAAAGGTTGACCCCCGTAAGGTTCAACCTTGTGGGGGTTTCGTAATTTCTACAAACTTATGGAAATTTCAATTTTCTTTTTTTCCGCGCGCGACTGACTCATCATAGATTCCATAATCGCCGCATATGGATGGATGGATGGATGGATGGAACCATACGTCTGCAATGGAATGATCTCTTTGTGCAGTGTTGATTTAGGTGTGATGGTTTTTTCTCTTGGAGGACCAGCCGAATACGTAGACGCGGGCACCAGTCGTAGGCGAGTGTCTTGATGGTCTGTCTGCCAAGTGAGAATGCTACTTTACGGGACATGAAGAAAAATGCTTCAAAAAAGTTCTGGATGCATAGCACTTTGAGGATGTCAGAGGTGAGCCGTCTACTACTTGCGAGTCCCTGGTCTGGGGGTTTGTGTATACGTGCCGATACGCCAAACCAGCGAAGTTGCATATTCACCAAACCCTCCTAGTGAACACTTCTGTGAAGTGAACAGCATTACGTGGCGAACGTACTGGCCTGCACTTGTAATTTTTTTAAAAAAACGCTGCGTGCGCCGGTCCAACCCGTCGTCCTGCCGGTTCCCGTCGTGGTCGAGCACCCCCTACGGGTACTCTTCGTTTCATTCGCGTTTTCGGGCGAAGCGAGAACTGTGTGGGGTGTTTCTTGCATTAGACGATGTGAACGACCTCGGTGTCTTCATCTTCCTTAACCTCCATGAGAGCTGTGTGGGGTGTTTCTTGCATTAGACGATGTGAACGAGTCTCCATCTTCCTTAACCTCCATCTCGGGAGAGTCAGTCACCGGGAATGAATGGTCCTCTCTGAATTTTCGACACTTCGCGTCATTCTTCGTTGGTCTTTAGTTTTTCGGTGAGCTGTGTTGACGGCCCAGCTCCGGCGGTACGAGAGGCCGGGTCGTGTGTAAGGTGCATCTCTCGCCAACTTTGAGTCGGCACAGGATACACGCATGTCTCCCCGCTAATGCGATTATTATTTTCCGCCGGTCCCACGCCTTGGACCTGCTCGGTGCTCGTCGTCCATCTGGGTGAGTTGCCCGTCAGCACCGACGCCTCAACCGGCGCTCGTTCTCGCGCTTCCACCTCCTGTTCCGCCGGCGCCTCTTCCTTCATCATCCTTCGCCTCGCGGCAGATACGACGAAAGCGTCGGCCAATCAGATTTCAGGTCTCGGCGAATTGAACGTGAAGTGAGCACGTGATTCTTCAGCGAAGAATACGCAACAACGCTGAACCAAAAACCGCGTGCAGGCGTTCGGGCGATTGCGTGCCTTCGCAACAAGCGAGGTTGACAGTATGTGGTCGTTTTATCTAAAAGTGATACTGAGATTTTTTTATGCGAGCTAGCTCCTTTTCGATTGGAATGAATCTCTGATCTTGGCTCGTAGAGGAGTCAAGGGGGTGAGGTTCTACTTCTGCAGGTCTTTGAATGCGGCGTTTAGGAGAGAGTTGTCCCCAATTTAACACGAGCTCTCTGACTTTTACATCCAATGACCGAACCACTCGAGACCAAAAAAGGACTTGGACATTTTTTTCAGCCCGCTCAACACCTTCACCACCAAAAGAGTGCGTCTTTTAATTTTTAAACGAGAGTAGTAGTACCTGTTATGAGCTGGTCATCAACAAATGCTGTGATTGCACACCACTTAGTGAAGAAGGCAGCGTCGTAAATAGGGCGGCATCATTCCTGCTACGGGTGAAGCCAAGGTCTGTCTGTCTGTCTGTCTGTCTGTCTGTCTGTCTGTCTGTCAGAAACTTGTTCAGGAAGAAGAAGAACGATTGGAATCCATAGAGCGCTTTGATGATCAATCTGAATGCAACCTTCCCCTATACTGGGAAGCTGTGGCGCGGAAAAAAACGTTACCGACCCTTTGTGACTGACAGAAGGGGGTACTCACCAACACGCCGGAGACCGAGGTCATCAATCCGAGCTCGGGGTCGGTTACGCTCGCCACATCATATGCTCGCGCTCGCCAAGCCCCCCAACTTGAGGCTGGAGACTTGATTTATGATAACAAGATGATACTCTCGTATTATCGAGAGAACAGTAGGATAAATCCCACGACATCATCGCAAAGCAAGGAAAAGGGGTTCCGTTGAACGGGTGTAAGCATTGAGAAGCGGGGTAAGCCTCAGCGAGTGGCTCGACGAGCCTTTTGGTCGAACGAGCATATTGGGAACTGGTTTTCTTGTAGACGCGCTCAATGACAGGGACGCGTCCGCCACGCAAAGTGAACTCGGGGGATCAACACATCGATCTCGTTCGGAACCAAGTCGGTGACACAAGGAGTGGTACTGCTGTTGACCCTGGACTTGTGGGTTTTGAAACAACTGCGACTATCCACGTCCTTGTACTCCGGCTTGAGCTTGCGAGTAGAGAGACGTGAGGTGGGTAGTAAGAAACCTTGTCTTGTCTTGCGGACCGAGATCAGAGTAGAAATGCACAGCGTTGGGAATTCACTGGGCTCACTTCACTTCACTTCACTTCACTTCACTTCACTTCACCGAAAATTTTCGTCCGAAGTCCAATGTTCACTTCACGTTCATTCACTTTGGCTGACGGCCTGACCGGGACCCCGTCTGATGAGCCAAGTCGAGCCGCGCTACCTGGAGGTGGAGGATAATGTTGATGATGAGGAGGAATTTAAACGCGGTGTTAACAGAAGGAGGAAGTTCACAAGAACGAGCCGATTGCGACGTCGATGTTGTGACGTGGAACAAACACGCCCGGCAACAAAAGTGGACGATCAACAACCAGGTTTTTTTTCCAAGGGGTGGTGGTGGGACATTTCGTGCGTCGACTGAAGGAAAATCATCCTGACCACCCACCGCGTTGACTGACCAGTGGGAAGGCGACGACGCATGTGTGTATCCGGAAGTGCTGGGAGCGCCTGAAGGTGGTGACGAGAGACTTCAAGAAAGGCACATGGCAGACAGACGACCAAGCCCTCTTGGGGCCGGCCCACTTCAAGGCTGCGCATCCGGAGGAGGATTCGATTCGACGAGCTGGGACGTCAACAGCTCACCAAGAAACAGAAGACAGACCAGGAGGGCTTTTTTTATGACGGCCGTGGGCGTTGTGGCGGCCTCGAAGGGTAAATCCGATATTACGAGATACTTCATGGCCATGCCCAGCCAGGCAAAGCACTCGTCCCTGATGGCGACGTTCTCGGCTCGGCACTACGCGTACACGTCGCAGCGGATTTTTTCCAAGCGCACCTTTGACTGACGACGAAGATCATCGCAACCAAATAATTGAGGCGTAGTATTACTGCGGCGGTGGCGGCGGGAAAGGCAAGTGCCCTCGTTCATGACTCGAAAGGTGCTGTTTGATGAATGGGTGGACACTGAATATCGTTGTTTTGTTGTTCGAATCTTGAAGCACGTCGTTACGGAGTGTTATGAAGCAGCTTTCGGCACTCCATTCGCCCCCCAGGTGCTGCATGACGGCGGGACACTCAAGGATAAGTTCAAGCGACAGGCCATTGGCCTATCCTTCATCTGGCCCGATTGGAGTGGCGTTGAGACGGTGTTCCCGCGTGGGCCTCGTTCCAGCTGACGACGGAACCGATTCCGGCACGGCTTCTCTGCTCCGTTGTGTGGTCGCGGAGCGTGCGGGAATCGATATCGATTTGGCGGCCGCAACCATTGTTCACGAGGCCGGGCTGCAATTGGCGTCGCCGAAGAATTTTTTGTTGAGGTCGAAGCATGTGACATGCATGATATCTCAAAAATCTCGGTAGCGGCATGTGGCGACTTGACACGATCCAGAGGCAAGCAGGTGATCACTCCATTCCCAGCTGGCCAGGAGCTGTTGAACAGTGGTGGCCACGATGGAGCCAAGTATTTTTCTTACGGCGGCACACTTTTGAAGGATCTGCATGCGCTTTTGCCATTACAGCCGGGGAAATAAATCGCCGAAGCTCAAGCTCGACATCAATAAGACGAGGTTCCGGGCGCGATACCAACTTATTTGTTCCTTGCTGCGTATGCACCGCGTGCTTAAACTGTACACGGCTACCAACATTGGACTCCCCTGGACAATCAATCAGTGATGAGCAATGGGTGGCGTTAGCTGAGTTCGAGGCGATTTTTGCTATAACGGACGAGGCCGTTGTTTTCGTGCAACATGAACACTTATACCTGGGGGCGTGTGCCACATTGACCAGGCACAACATGATCGAGTCTCTGCGAGCTGGGACGCTAGAAGTCATGGATCTCCCGAACATAACTGCGAAATCCATGCCACGTAAGACTGTCTCGATGTTGACGATCTCAGCGAGACCGGCAAAAACCTGTCTTGAGCGGGCTATTCTCGAATGTGAGCGTCGGTTTTGCGGGAATAATGAAAACTACGTGCGTCACTTCAACTACGAATTCAACGATCGCGAGCTGATTACCTTCCTTCTTGACTTTCGGACTATCAACTGCCGGCACCTGTCGTCCAGTCCAATCAGAGAGCTCAGGCCAGGAAGTTGCTCAAGCAAGAATATGTGATTTACGCACGGACTGCATTCCACCACTAAATGGTAAAGACTTCCTCCGAGCCTGCGCCTGCCCGCAATCTCTTGGCGGCACTCGACGCACCCGACGCTTGGGACGACGACATTTGTGGCGACGCGCCTTCTTTTGCTATGCCTGAGAACCAGAGATGCCCGATTTTTTCAATGTGGAGGAGTTTGAACAGGTCTTCACTCAATGGATCATCAGGCTGTCGAGATCGCTCGACTGGAAAGAGCATTATCCTGAACTTGATGAAGTCGGCTTCACAACAGATCTGGCTGTGCTCGACGTTGGAAAGCTGTATCGACCGCTCACCAAGGAGCAGTATGGCTTCCTTCCTTCCGGACATGGCGAGAGCCTCCGCTAAGGGTTTTTTCAATTGGTAGTACACATGGCGGCGCGCAGAGCTACTACTGTGAGCGCTGCCTGAGCATTGGAAATCTTGTCCTGACCGATTGAAACACGTTGCTGCTCGGCGCGGACGAGACGGACAAAGTTGCCAGTATGCTGCGCATGATGAACGAGAATTTCTTCATTGCGGCGGCGGCGGCCCGGAATAAGTACAGGGACCTCGTGTGACGCGAGACCGAGTTTTTCAAAAACGCCGGGACACACCACCATGATTCCTTCCCCGAAGGCTCTTTGGAGATGGAGGTGGATGAGGAAGAACCAGACGAAGATACCGAGGTCGTTCGTTCGTTCGTTCGTTCGTTCACGTCGCCTAAAGTAGTAAGAAACACTGAACCCCATCATCCACGGCAACTAACTCCTCCTTCTTCCCGAATTTAACGCGAATGAATCTAAGAGCACCAGACCTAGGAGGCAATAGCGCGCGGGGGGCACGGAACTGACGGGGCGCGGCAGGGACCGGCGTTGGCGTTAAAAAAAAAAAAACTGGCGTTCACTTCACAAAGGTTCACTTTAACCACGTAGGGTGACGTGTTCACTTCAAATCACTTCACCAATATCTAGCGTGGCTGGTGAAGAAGTGGTTCGCGTTCACTTGCTGACGTGAATTCCCAACGCTGGAAATGCAAAGCTACTCGATCGTTCGCGTAGTCATAATGTTCATAAACTTCAGCCACATAGACGACGACCTTACCGTGCGTAAAATCGTCCCGAAAGGCTTCCTTCCTTGGGCTTAGGGGCGCACGGAGAAACCATCACAGGGGTGATCTGGCTAACATGAACACAACGGCGTTCGGGCGGAGACTCAAGAGATCCTGTAGGTGAACGGAGACAGGCATTTCACGAGATAATAAACGTGCCGCCATTCTGTTCCAAGCTCATTCTGAAGAAGAAGAAGAAGAAAAGGAATGTAGAGCAAAAGATGCGCATTGCAAGCGAGCCTTTGCTTCTGGAGAGCTTTTCTTTCTTGCGAGCATCATTCAGCGGTGTAGAACTTCAATTTCTCGCGGGTCTCTGACACAACATCAGAAGGAGTTTTTGGCGGCAAACGGCGAGCGTCCAGATCCAGGATCGTCTAATCAGCAGCAGCTGTCGATTGATGCGAAGTATGAACGGAGAAATCTGCGGAATGAACTTGCGATTATAGCAGAAAGTCTCGGCAAAGGCAGGCCAGTCCGTGATGTCCTGAAGACACGCACCGAGAAAGGATACGGAATCGTGGTGCTATACCGCAGAGTTGACAAAAAATCTCTTCCATCATCAATTTGTTGACGAAGTCTTCTTTATCATTTTATCGGTACGAATCATCAGAGACAAGTACACCTCGCATCTGGAAATGAGAAAATGGATCGAAGAACACCAGGAGATGCGTCTCAAGACCTGCACCGAGGTCCAAACAGATCCACGTCATACACGGGGTGCTTGCTGAAGAAGACTACCAGCTCTCTTGGGACTTCTTACACACCAAGTATCATGGTAAAGTATGATAAAGTGCGTCCGTAAACGGCAAGAAAGGCCAACGCGTCATCTTGACGAATATTCGACCAACTATCATTGACCAGCCGATCGTCGACTGGCAGCACGAAAAGCGTTGTTCGACGTCCCGATCTCTGCTCCCTTCTTGTTGGGCAGCATCAGCACAGGAAATCAATCCCCGCGGAGAATTCGGTGGTCGGATGATTCCACCGCGGCGGCACCCTCGGTGATCTGCTTTCGGAGACAATCGAGCTTCGAAAACCTGTGAGGCGTGATCTTGATCTGTCGTGGGTTTGCGTCCTTGAATCGTAGAGAAACCGGCGGCGAGTCCACGGGTCTCATAATCGCGTCATACATGGCACGCACTGGCTTAACATCATCTTCGCATCCAGATGTCGGGAATTAATTCCTAGTTCTCGAACAACCTTTTCGACTTGGTCTTTCGTCGGAATTACGACTTTCATCGCTTTGTTACGTGCCCCGGAGGAGTTGAGTTTGCGGCAGCGCGCGGCGCATCGCGCATCCACGGTACATCGAAAATCTTTTTTTCTTCATATTTGAACCTCGGCTCTTATTGATCACCTTTGACGCGCACACTCGGTTCGCTCCTCACCTCTTCGGAAGCGCAAAGGTACTTCCGGCGGTTTCCATTTGGTACGACGATCCTGGAGATCATCGTTTGAAACCCACTTAAGGACACGCGGATTCAGCAGCAGCAGCAGCGGAAGACGTGACGAAGGGTGGTGTCGTTAATTCGCAAATACTCGTCGGGAGGGTCGATATGTAGGGCGGTCGGCAGGACTTCGCCGCTTTGGCGGCGGCGGAAACCTCGGGGAGTTATGCAGATCGAGTGCCAAAATTGCCATAGTGTACGACAGACGCTAAATGTTTGAACGAATCTGTCTTAGGCCAGCCCAGCGGCTACAGTCATTTCGAGAGTCAAAGGCTGACCGAACGTCCTTAGCGGTGGCGTAAGCCGCTGTTGCTTCTCGGGCACCACCGCGCCTATTTCTTCTTCAGCTGGAGCAGGTCGCATAACCTACTAATGCTACAGCAGAATTTTTGTTGCATATTCGCACACTTTTTTTTTTTTCGGAGCCTCTTGCATGTGCAATGGGTGACTGGAGACCAACAACCGCTCGCGACAGCTCATCAAAAAAATTGGCGAAGTAATGTCTTTGAAATTGACGACGTAGGGGTGTAGTAAACGCGCAATGTAAAGAAAAAATGGACGCCTCCTGTTTGTTTGTTTGTTCAGTCAGCCACATCTTGAAGCCAGCCATTTTTTCATCGTCCAATGAGTGGTAACTCCCTTGGCCGACATCTCTGGACGTCAGATCGCAGAGTGCTGACCGAATGAACACGGGGCGGGGATACGTCGACCATTCCTTTTCAGGCAAATAAAAAAACCCTTTATCAATCAACCGCAGAGCATATGCTGAACCACGGGCACCTCCTTAGGAAAATTCTTCTGCTGATGGATCTCGTTGGCTGCGAAGAGTTTTAAGAGCGAAGACCGCTCGGAACGACGTCATTTTTGCTCGTTCGTTCGCTCGCTCGTTGCAGCCCTAACGTGCTGCTGCCTCCGGCGCCGCTGAATAGATAGCATCACCACTTTTGCTGTACGTGAACGGCAGCCATTGGAGACCCTTTCTTCAAATCTTCGGCGAATCTCGTCTTCTGGCACTTCTTTTCCTCTTCGTGCGGATCGTCGGTCGAAAGCGTTGCGTCATATGACTTGCGACCGAAACAGTGAACGTTGGCCACTCGTCGTGCTCGGCTTCGCAGTCCTTTGTTAATAAAAAATTCTTCTTCGACCGAAGAAACATCGCGCCGTGAGTTATCACGGTCGGCCACATCTTGGGTAGAGAGGAAAAAAACAAAACCACTCTCTCTCTTGTCTCGATCCTGTGAGGAAGACGAAGGAACACACATTCGATGGAGTTGCTCGTGTCCAAGGGGACGTAGCAACGAAAAAAACTTGCCCGTCTCCCAAGGGCTCTGAAACTGGCACGCAGTAAGTGCGCCCAGGCTCGACCTTCATCGTGCGAGAGCAGATCGCGAAAAGGCGTAACCGTCGAAGACTCCCCATTTCGTCGTCGAAGCTGCCGCTTCTTCTGGCGATGGACTCTAATCGTGTGCTTAAACATGGAGCGATCCTCGACCAGGCTCTGCTTCATCGCGGGGTGAATCGATACGATACTACCACGGGGTTGGGCTCGTTATTTATATACGAGCGCGATTCTTCTTGCGGTCAATGAGCGCGTAATCCACCACGGCACCCAGCACTCGAATATCGCGCGCTCCATAAATAAAAATAAATCATATCATCAGTACTACGATAGCTCAACCACTGGGACTGCCACGTCGTCCGCGAGGGTCTCGATTCGCAACGCGACCCATTAGTCGTCTTATTCAATCCCGACCCGTACAGGGTGTGTTCGACTGGGAGTGACTTCGCCTTGGTCCAGCTCGCGTACCCATCATCCGTCGACGCTTCGACTGTTCCCATTCAAATCTGACGCTTCTCAATGGGAGGTACTTCGTTTTTTCGTCGGACGTTTCCTGCAATCGCTCGTCCGTCGACTTGGGCATTTAAGCCCACGTCTCCTTCATCTTGCGGTCTGACGAAGACGTCGTCGACGCGATCGTCCGTCCTTGGATGACGCACACTTCGATAAAATTAGAAGACTCCAAAGCTTCTCGACTGACGTTGCTTCCGCGTACGGTGTAGAAGGACACACTTTAGTGGTTTGTTTCCTCCGGTTGCAAGCAATGCCTGCTCGTCACTGTGGCATCATCGTCGGAGGGTTGGGTGCCGTCGGGTAAATTAATTACACCACCCAACGATGACTTCGCACGGAGTTTCGACAGTAATCATCTTTTTTATGATCCGTCGTATTCGTCGTCGCGCGACGTCTGTGCTGGCGCGAACTTCGACTGGTGCTTATGTTATCTCTCTCTGGCGTCAGTTCGGAAAGGGCCCCAGTATCTCTGGATTCGTCCCTGTAAACCACAACGACTCGTGTTCCTATCCGAACTGCCTCGATCATCGTATCGAAACGTCGACACATACCTCATCTTCTTGCCAAAACTCCGACCAAACGTAAATTAACAACTCTCCGTTGGCGAATAAATCCATATGCTCCGGGGTCGGAATCGCACTACTTTCCTCTCTGGCGGTTTCTTCCTTAGGAAACAGTGAGCTCGTATCCATATCTTCTGTACGCTCAACTTCCTCTTATAATACGACGACGACGTGCTGATCGTTCGTCCCATCCAGATTCGATTATGAGCAACACTCATCCCTCATAGTCTGTGTGTTCGGGATCTTTTTTTTGTCACGTAGCCACCACCATCATCATCATCATCATCATAAATCTTTGAACTCTTCGTTCGTGAGTAATACGCCAGGGCTTTCACAGAGCTCCAAGGGCGGGCGGGCGGGGCGGTTCATGCATTACAAAGTTCTTCACATCTTCTTCAGATTTCGTATTCATTTTCTCGATCGGCCTATCATCGACCCATCGCTTAAAATGTCGGCAATCGCCTCGTCACTAAAAACGTCAAACGTCTGCCGTCGGCAAAATGTCTGCAATCGGTTCGTCGTCGGATGGCCCTGCAAATGAAGAAGGCGACGTCCCCGACGTCACATCATCCGTCAAGAAACAGAGGGCAATTGACGTTCGACGGTCGTGTAAACAGGTGCGCGCTTAACATTCGAGATAATCCTCTGCGACGCATCGTTGATCGATTGGAGAGACATCCACCCGAATAAATTCCTCCTCCTCCGGAGGTAGACTCATAGCATCGAGCGGCGGGTTCCATTCCTTTGGGCGTGTCATCGGCTGCACGGTAGTCGAATTCAAACATAACTCCGACTCGTCGTCAAAAGCAAAAACTGACCACAGAATGCGACACCGGGTCAGAAGCGGCTGTTGGCTTCGGTCCGTAGTTTAACGACGCTTCGGTCAGATTCTCCGATCCATTGTGGGGACTTTGGTGAGAGCTTATTCGACTGGGATTGCTGCTCTTGTTTAGCAGTCGGTCGGGTCCGCATTCATTCACCAGGAACTGCTGCTGATGGGGGTTTGCGCATTCTCGAATGACCGGAGTGGCCGCCGCAGTCGCTTAAGCGCGTCTTAGCGACCGTAAATTCGACACACCCGATTGATGTCGTTGTCGGTGTTGAGATAGAAAATCTGAATTAGGGTTAGTACCCCCTATTCTAGGGTTAGTTAGTTAGTTAGTTAGTTCCCTTAACTTTAGTAGCACCTTTTGATTTAGTGTTATTCATTCACAGCGGCTGTCCTCGTTTTAGGAGACAGGTTCGAGGGCAGACTACCACTGTTCTCACGCTCTGCTGAAGGGTAACACGGTTGAAATTACTGTTCTCTCTTTTCAGCGCGATCCTTCACTGCCCAATCAAAATCTAGGAACAGTGGCTGCGACCTCCCCGTCCGCAGTGAGTAGCTAACTCACACGCTCGACAGCTTCCGCCGTCCTCACGAACGAACGAATTTTTTTAGCAATCTGATACTCTCTTATAGTCGAGAGAACAGGGTGACTGACGCCAGTAGGATGGATAAATCTTGTGAAAATATAAGGAAAACAAGGAAAGAGGGTTCCGTTGAACGGCAGGTGTAAGGATTGAGAAGCGGGGTAAGCCTCCTCAACGGCGGTCAGGAGTTCCCAGCACCAACATTTCTTCTGCAACCTTGAGGGTTTGGGTCAGACCTCAGCGAGGGTAAAGAAAGATTCATTCATTCATTCATTCATTCATTCATTCTAAGGCAGCTTTCTCGCGATGGATCGACGCGGAACAAAGAGATGGCGCCACGACGATGATCGGAATTGGCGAGTCGACGAGCCGTCGCCCCGTCGTCGACAGCAGACAGTGGACTGGGGGCGCGGCGATGATACCCCCCGTCCACGGAACGGGGAAACGACGATCACGAATTTTTTCCAGAGGCGACGCGCCGACGAGCGCCACCACCAAAAGCGAAACCTGTCGCGGAGATACGAAGACCACCACCAGGGGCGCGACGACCGGCGGGGCGACATTCGAGACCGGCGCCCGATACGACGACGGTTTGCTGACGACGACGAGGACTCGCGCCGCGAGGATCAGCGGCGCGACGGTCGAGACTTGTCGTACCGCCCTCAGTCGCCGCCAAGAAGACGACCGCATGCCGCGAACGACAACCAGTGGTACGACGACGGTCGACACTCGCACCGTTCTCAGTCACCCGCGCGACGAGGGGGTGGGACGCGGCGCGGCGGCAACGCCCGATACGTTGACTGTCGCGGCGCCGACGCGAGCCGCGCGCGAGGTAGCAGTGCAGCCGAGGCACCGCGATGGCAACAAATACAGTTGGGAAAGCAACAAATACAGTGGGGAAAGCTAATGACGGGTCGCGGCGCAACTCCCGAGACGATCCTCTCACTCTTTGCGGCTCGAGGCGACGAATTCAGCGCTCAGAACTTGTCGACTGCCGCGCACCGTGTTGCCAAGTTTGGCGGGCGAAATCGCGACGTGCGAGGTGATCGCCGTGTGATTGCCCTCGCAGACGCCTGTCAGCGCTGCATTCGAGAGTTCGACGCGCAGGCCCTCGCCAACGCGGCGTGGGCCTTTGCGACGGCGGGCATCGAGGCACCTCGGCTCTTCGCGGCGATCGCCGACGCGGCTCCTTCGCGGCTGAAAGAGTTCAGTCCGCAGGGCCTCGCCAACACGGCGTGGGCGTTCGCGACGGCGCGCATCGAGGCACCTCGGTTCTTCGCGGCGATCGCCGACGCGGCTTCATCGCGGCTGAAAGAGTTCAGTCCGCAGGGCCTCGCCAACACGGCGTGGGCGTTCGCGACGGCGCGCGTCGAGGCACCTAAGCTCTTCGCGGCGATCGCCGGCGCGGCTCCTTCGCGGCTGAAAGAGTTCAACTCGCAGAACCTCGCCAACACGGCGTGGGCGTTCGCGACGGCGCGCATCGAGGCACCTCAGCTCTTCGCGGCGATCGCCGGCGCGGCTCCTTCGCGGCTGAAAGAGTTCAGTCCGCAGGGCCTCGCCAACACGGCGTGGGCGTTCGCGACGGCGGGCATCGAGGCACCTCAGCTCTTCGCGGCGATTGCCGGCGCGGCTCCTTCGCGGCTGAAGGAGTTCGATCCGCAGAACCTTGCCAATACGGCGTGGGCCTTCGCGACGGCGCGCGTCGAGGCACCTCAACTCTTCGCGGCGATCGCCGGCACGGCTCCTTCGCTGCTGGGCAAGTTCAATCCGCAGAACCTCGCCAACACGGCGTGGGCCTTCGCGACGGCGCGCATCGAGGCACCTCAACTCTTCGCGGCGATCGCCGGCACGGCTTCATCGCGGCTTGGCGAGTTCAATCCCCAGGAGCTCGCCAACACCGCGTGGGCCTTCGCGACGGCGCGCATCGATGCACCTCAACTCTTCGCGGCGATCGCCGGCGCGGCTTCATCGCGGCTTGGCGAGTTCAGTCCTCAGAGCCTCGCCAACACGGCGTGGGCGTTCGCGACGGCGCGCATCGAGGCACCTCAGCTCTTCGCGGCGATCGCCGGCGCGGCTTCATCGCGGCTGAAAGAGTTCAGTCCGCAGGGCCTCGCCAACACGGCGTGGGCGTTCGCGACGGCGGGCATCGAGGCACCTCAGCTCTTCGCGGCGATTGCCGGCGCGGCTCCTTCGCGGCTGAAAGAGTTCAGTCCGCAGGGCCTCGCCAACACGGCGTGGGCGTTCGCGACGGCGGGTATCGAGGCACCTCAGCTCTTCGCGGCGATTGCCGGCGCGGCTCCTTCGCGGCTGACAGAGTTCGATCCGCAGGCGCTCGCTAACGTGGCGTGGGCGTTCGCGACGGCGGGCATCGAGGCACCTCGGCTCTTTGCGGCGATCGCTGGCGCGGCTCCTTCGCGGCTGCGCGAGTTCAGTCCGCAGGGCCTCGCCAACACGACGTGGGCTTTCGCGACAGCGGGCATCGAGGCACCTCAGCTCTTCGCGGCGATCGCCGGCGCGGCTCCTTCGCGGCTGGGCGAGTTCAACTCGCAGAACCTCGCCAACACGGCGTGGGCGTTCGCGACGGCGGGTATCGAGGCAACTCAGCTCTTCGCGGCGATCGCCGGCGCGGCTCCTTCGCGGCTGAAAGAGTTCAATCCGCAGGGCCTCTCCAACACGGCGTGGGCGTTCGCGACGGTGGGCATCGAAGCACCTCGGCTCTTCGCGGCGATCGCTGACGCGGCTCCTTCGCGGCTTGACGAGTTTAATCCGCAGGACCTCGCCAACACGGCATGGGCCTTCGCGACGGCGGGCATCGAGGCGCCTCGGCTCTTCGCGGCGATCGCCGGCGCGGCTCCTTCGCGGCTGGGCGAGTTCAATCCGCAGGACCTCTCCAACACGGTTTGGGCGTTCGCGACGGCGGGCATCGAGGCACCTCGGCTCTTCGCGGCGATCGCTGACGCGGCTCCTTCGCGGCTTGACGAGTTTAATCCGCAGGACCTCGCCAACACAACGTGGGCTTTCGCGACAGTGGGCATCGAGGCACCTCAGCTCTTCGCGGCGATCGCCGGCGCGGCTCCTTCGCTGCTGGGCAAGTTCAACTCGCAGAACCTCGCCAACACGGCGTGGGCGTTCGCGACGGCGCGCGTCGAGGCACCTCAGCTCTTCGCGGCGATCGCCGGCGCGGCTCCTTCGCGGCTGAAAGAGTTCAGTCCGCAGGGCCTCGCCAACACGGCGTGGGCGTTCGCGACGGCGGGTATCGAGGCACCTCAGCTCTTCGCGGCGATCGCCGGCGCGGCTCCTTCGCGGCTGAAAGAGTTCAGTCCGCAGGGCCTCGCCAACACGGCGTGGGCGTTCGCGACGGCGGGCATCGAGGCACCTCAGCTCTTCGACGCGATTGCCCTCGCGGCCCGGTCGTGGCTTGGCGAGTTCAATCCGCAGGGCCTCGCCAACACGGCTTGGGCGTTTGCCACGGCGGGCATTGAGGTGCCTCAGCTCTTCGACGCGATTGTCCTGGCGGCCCGGTCGCGGCTTGGCGAATTTAATCTTCAGGAGCTCGCGAACACAGCGTGGGCATTTGCCTGCGCCGACTGGAAAAAGGACCCCGATTTTTTCGCCGAACTCGCCTACATCGTCGTGACAGACCTCGATGCTCTCGATGATCGTGGCCTTTCCCAGTTCCACTTAGCCTCGTTGCACTCAAATCTTGAGTGGCCCGACCGCCTGAGCCCGCTATCATCAAAGCACCGAAAGGCGATCCAGGAAGCGCTTCAACGACAGGACCCATCACCATCCCAACTCCAACGCGACGTTGCGACCGCGCTCGACCGAGTTGGCTGGACGCACGTCTTCGAGCACGTGACCGAAGAGGGATTGTCGCTCGACATGGCTCAACCCGACACCAAACGTGCTGTGGAAGTCGACGGGCCGTCCCACTATCTCAAAAGAACGACGGTTCAAAGCGGCTCAACGCGCTTCAAGTCCCGACTGTTGCGGCGGCTTGGCTGGAACGTCGTTCACGTTCCTTTTTTTGACTGGGGCGCTCTCGACGGCGAGCGAGAACAAGACTCTTACCTCCGGGCCAAGCTGTTCGCAACAGCGATTGCGTAACACCTAAGACTACACTTGTTGAAGCCGACTCTTATGAAAGTGGAAAGGGGGTGCACTTACATTTACAAAAGGTTGCGAGCAGCATGACCAAAGGGAAGGGTTTCATTATTTTTGCGGCGCGCTTTTGTGGCTGCGGCATTTAAAATACCGACCTTACTGGAAAATCTCGTTTCGAGAAAATAGCATCGAGTAGTAGCGGGCGATTTGGAGAGTCTATTTGGGGGGTTTTAGGCCCTCGGTGGAGGCGGTAGAGCCCGGCATCGGCTCGAAATTCAACATCCGGCGTATCATATCATCGGGGGTCGCGAGGACACCGTCTCTTTAAATATGGATGACGTCATTCACAGTATCCCCTAACACTCCCCCCAAACTAACTAACTTCAGACCTCTCCCGAGCATGGGAGCCAGGCCGGACAGGCAGGAGCCGATCCGGAATCACAGAGGAAAATCACGCAGTTTGGGCAGAGGCGAGGGACGAGGACTCGTTGATGACGGACCGCCACTGCGGACCGCGGTCTTGTGCGAGGTCGTGCAAAAACCCCTCGCAGGCCGCAAACGTGTTGATCCACGAACAATCGACCTGTCCGTCGCGTTCTGCCGCCCAACCGAGCGAACCCCATGATTCCCAGACTGCGGACTTTTTTTCCGGGTGCTAACCGGCCAGCCCGGGAGGCGAGCAGGCACCGTCTCACTCCGGGACGGCCGGGGCCGCCGCAGGGAGCAAAAGTGTTAGGCGCCGTCCTCCCGCGAGGCGTTCTAGGACGATGGCTGGGGCCCCGGCGGCCGTTCAGGTCTTGCCTGATACGGTCTCCGAGCTCCCCGAGGCAGTGGGCTCGCAGAATCGGTCAATGAAACCGGCCGAGCGGCGCGTACGCCGGTCCAACAACCTCCGTCGGAAGGAGAGTGTTGCTGCTGCGTCGCTGTGTACTACCGGAGGAGGATGGATCCGGGCAAGGCGATTGACCTGGAACGAGTGCGAGGGCAAGCTGCCCCTTCAATTCTTCGTCTGCCGCAACGACTTTGCCCCAATGTACCACGCCGACTTCTGGCCTCGAGATCAAGAAGCGCCGCATCTCGGCGGCGGCGTTGACGACGACGTGCTTGAAGACGGACATCCGGCCCGGCGATCGAGTCGAGGCGATAGGCCGCCTTTCGGCGGGCGTCGGAGTCTACGTTGAGGCGGTTACCGTCCAGAGGCTCCACTATGACGACGCGGCAACGAGCTCGGTCACACTCTCGCGGTCAAAAGGGCGTCTCCAAAGGCACCATCAAAAGGTGGGCTTGAGCGACGTCCCGCGCAGCGTCGGACAAGGAGAACGCCATCGCCAGTCGCGCTCGATCAACCGCTTCGCACCGGCGGCCGCCTGCGCTGCAGCCAGCACAATCGCAGCCGAAGTCGCAGTAGAGGCAGTTGCTGGCGTAACGGCTCAAGGTCCAGCATCTCGAGGCAGCAAGCAAGTGTGCCCCAGCAACACCGTGCAACCGCGGCCGAGCGTGCCGTGTTATGGTGGCAAACGAAGAGGCCTTCGAGGCCGAGAAGGCCGAGGCTATGGAGGCTGCGGCAGCTGTCGCTGCCCGAGCTGATGCCGTGGCCCGGGAGGCCGCCCGTCGAGAGCAACAACTCAAGGTCCAGCGTCAGCGGAGCGAGGAGGCTGCGGCGTTGAAGCGGAAGCGCGCTCTGCAGGCGGTGGCTGAAGAGAAGCAGGCGGCGGCCGACGCCCGCGACGACGAAGTGGCCGACGCCCGCGCCGAAGTGAAGCGAGCAGTGACCGAGGCGGCGGCAGCGGCGACGGAGCGGACCAAGGCGCAGCTGGCTAAAAAGTGCGACCCGGCGAAGATGCCAGCTCCAGCGCAGCTTCGTCGACGTCAACAGGGATGCGAAGCAGCTGGCCCTTGAGCTCGACAAGGCCGAGGCCGAGCTTAGAGCAGCGCGGGAGGAGGAGATCGTGATCGACTACGGGCGTGCGTCGCCGAGCTCAAAGAGAAGCGAGACGCCACTATTCGAGGAGTTCCATGCCGGCCGGCAGGCGTCGGTGCTGGCAAGGGCCAGGCCTGGCCTCCGTGGGCGCGACACCTCTGTATTATGCGTCTGTTGGCGTTGCGCGTCGCGCCGGCCGAGGTCTCTGAAGTCATCGCATCGATCGTCATCGTTGTCATCGGGGAAGAGCGCGCCGCCGAGATGGAGCTCCCATCATTGTGTTTTTTTTGTCCGAAACCTGCGAAGCGAGATGGGACGTCTCCACGAGCTCCTCTTAGCCCTCGACCTCAGCGAGGTTTCTCGCGTTCCAATAAGCATCGGACGCCGCTCGACGGCAAGGAACTCATCGGCACGCAACTCCGAATCGACGACGGCGACCGTGGAGTTCGAGATTGGACCGTGGGCGCCAGCGAGTTGGCCGACCAGACCGCTCGCGGCGAATCTCGGGCTATTGCAGCCCGCTTCAGCGACATCCAGAGCAGCGCCCTCGATCAGTTTTTCCGTGGGGTGTACGCGAAGCTTCATGGTTCGGCGGACGGAAAATTTTCAGCGATTGGTGACGTCGGCGGTCGCGGACTTGCGGGTGCTGCTGTCGGGACGACCGACAACTCTGGGGCGGCCTTGGGTAGCGTCCGAGAGCCGGCCGATGCGCATGCCGTCAAGCGTCAGCGCCCGAGCCACCGCCGCTGCCGAAGGAACAGACAGAGGTGGTAGCGCGAAATGCCCAAACGATCGATCGCGGCGGCGTTCGATCGACTCGTAAACTATTTGACGAGGCCCAGGGATGCCATCGAGAAGGTGGTGCTCCTTGTCAGCAACCAGGAGCTGGATGGACAAACCCCAGGCTCGCAGAGTTGAAAAGAAAGAAAGCTCGCTCGACGCCGCCGAACTCGCCAAGCTCCGTAGTAGCAACGACGGTGGTCGACGCGAGATGCTCGTCAGCAACGTTGCTCGCGAAGGTCGAGCCTTTTTGTTCCGCGGCGACGACCGCCGCCGCCGGTGCTTGGTACGGCAACGCAGGAGCGCAGGGCCTGGATCCTCGGCCCCTTGTGAGCGACGCCGAGCTCGAGGAGGAAAAAGCCGGGGAGCTGCTCTGGCCGCAAAGTGAGCAAAGCGCGAGCGAGTGGCGAAACGAGACCAGCTGCTGCCTTCTTCGATTGTCGGACTCTCTTGTTGGCCAGCGAGTCGTTGTTGTGGGAGCTCGAGGGAAAACCTAAGGGCGTATTGGATGCCGGGCGAGATCGAGGCCGTCGTCTCGGATGCGAATTCAAAAGATGGCCGTAGAAAGAAAACTTTGGGCTGGATGGATATTCATCGGCTTCGACGATGGCTTCGACACCAACGAATAATACGACGAGCATGTGGATGAAACGGCGGGATGCACCTTCTTTTGAGAGGACATGGGCCTTTTCTTTCTTTCTTTCTTTCTTTCTTTCACCGACGACAAGCTCGCTCGCCCGCCCGCTCGCTCGCTCGCTCCGACTGTCGCCAAGGGCCAAGCAGCCGCCCGAATGGCCGACTTCGCACCGTGTGCTGGTCAGGAGTTCTTCTTCGGAGGAACCACGGTGTCGCGTTCGCTTTCATGCGTGCTCGCGTTCGCGTTCGTTCACCCGGGCTGACGGCCCTCTCGTCTGTCTGATGAGCCAAGTGGAGCCTTGCTACCGAGACGTAAAGGATAATGTTGATGAGGAGGATCAGACCGAGGAGCACACGAACGAGCCGATTGCGACGTCGATGTTGTGACGTCGCCCGCGGCAAAAATGGACGATCAACCAGGTTGTTTTTTTTTTTTCCTAGGTGTGTGCGCCGTCTGAAGGAACATCATCCTGACCGCGAAGGCGACGCACGCGTGTGTCCGGCGCTGCCGGAAAGTGACGAGTAGACTCCAAGATGGGCACCCGTAGCAGGTTGGGTTATCAGCTAATTCCAGGCCATGATGCCCAACTAGTCAAAGCACATGATTGCTCAAGTAGAGACGGACAATCTTGCTCAAGCATAGCGACCTCGCCAAGACCATATTCAAAAACGTCGCAGATGGATTTCGATGAGGAAAACGAAGATGTCATTCGCATCGCCGAAGGCAAGATCTACGGTGAATCCTCCTTCACCCCGAAACGCGAACGAAACTTAGACCAATAGCGGGCGATCGGCGCAGGCGTTCATAAAATTCAAGGGGCGTTCACTTCAGCCACGTAGGGGGGCGGCCTGACCGTGTTTACTTCACCAGAGACTTGGGAGTGGTTCGCGTTCATTGGTAGGGTGAATTCCCAACGCTACAAAAAAAATCGTCATCTTAGTCGTCCTCCGGCGGCGCGAGCACGCAGGGCGGTCACGGGAGGGAGGGGGAAGTCCGAACGTGCAGGAGGTGGTTGGTTTGGGCGTGCTGACTTGGATCGCCACGTCACGAACCCCGAAGATCAAGTTACCAGCCGGCCTCTGAGGCCGTCGATCCGACTCTTCAACAAAATGCAAGCCCCGAGCCCGCGAAGACCGCGCCGTCGTGCCTGCTTGTCGCCGGTCTTGAAGGTCCTCCTTATCTCGTTCTTCGCCGAAAAACAGCGGTAAATGGGCGAAACTTCTCTTCAACAAACGCCGGACGCGGCCGCGCTCTCCGACGATCGTGCTTCCGATGCGGCGGCCAAACGGACGCCCGTGACGCCTCTGTTGTTGCCAAAGTGGCTGGCTCGCGCTCTCGACGCCTCTGTTGTTGCCAAACTCTTCCGTTTTGATCGGATACCGCCCGGCGGCGGCGTCGGGAGTTATGAACGGCTGCTCGCGTCTCTTCAACCTCGAGCAGCATCGGTCGTGTGCAGCTGCGTCCTCTCTAGCAGCGTCGGTCTTGGTCTGGTCAGAATGGGACGAATGAATCCAACGTTCGCCTCAGAGACCGCCCGATCGATCGGCCGCATGATCGCCTGCTGCTTATTAACAAGTGCCGCACCTCTTGACCGGGCATGCTCGTCAACAGGGTCAAAGGCCTTCTCCTGGGCTTTGGTGGGACATAAGAGGGCCCTCGGTCTTTTTTCGCGACGGTGCCCGCCGCTTCCTCGAGGGGCCGACAACGACGAGCCGCCTAAATCAACAACGTCGTCGCTGAGCGAGGCGTCCGTCACCGACGCGTCGCTGGCGCGCGGAAGCAACAAACTTCGTGGTGCCGCAAGTGGTCTCGTGAACTAACCCCTTCGCATTTTGTTTGTCGACGACGAAAGTGTTTTAGGTGAATACCAACGCACGGACTTACCCCTGGAGCGCAGCAGCGTCGGCTCCTGATGTGCTTGGCGTTTCTCGATTCACAGAGCAGGTCGCCAATCCGATCGGCGGTCGCCATAACAACGCCGCGCGCTCGTCCGAGCGTCCAGTTCTCGCCACCGCTTTTGACTCAAACCTGATCTCTTTAATTGCGTCTACGTCGACGCATCAGGTCGCGAACGAACGACGAAGCCTTTAGAACGAACGCGACCTCCGCGTGGCGAGGATCTCGTGTCGGAGGCTTCGAGTCCAAATCGCATCCCTCGCCTACACGGCTTCCGCGACACTCGTCGGTCGGTCGGCGTTGTGCTTCTCGAGGACCCACTGCCGCAGCCGCTCGATCACCGCGGCCCTCTTTAGGATCTCCGTTTCGCCTCCCCCCGGTTGACTTGGTGGCGTATATAACCCCGAGTTGATCCGAATTTCTCTTCTCGGCTCCAGCCTGTCTTGCCGCCTGCCTTGGTCGCGCTCGTGGCCTCCCGGACTTAGCGCGGGCGATCGCCAAACCTATGGGATGATGATGATGACAACCAGTGTCGCGAGGACTCTCATTGACTGACCCCACACGAGCGAATCGGCTCGTCGCTCGGATTCGCGATTCGTCCGTCGCCTCAGAGCAGAGTGACCCGGTTGATCGTCTCGTCGCGCGAGGTCGTTGGAAATGCGTGCCGTTCCGCCAAGACTTCGAGTGCCGCCGTCCGAGATCCGACGGCTCGAAATACATAAATAAATTAATTAATTGTCGATACATTCTTGGGCCAAGCTGAATCGACGAGTCGTCGCCAGACGTGCGCGCTCAAAATCCGTTCGAGGTCCTTGTCTGTCTGTCTGTCTGTAAACAACAACAACAACAACAACGTCAATTATTTAAAGCTGAGCGACGCACCCTCAAAGCGACCTTTTCCGGGGCTCGCTCCTAGCGTTGCGATGCAACCAGCCCGTCGATCGCGCCAGAGGCACAGTGTCTGAATTCGGACTCGGGGGCTGGACGGGCGCTCGCGCGGTCGTGCGCAACGCCCTCCGGGCGCACAGCGCTCTGCACACACGTAAGACCGTATTCGACCCGGTTCTGGAGGAGGAGGAGGACGACGAGAAGGGTCCCTCCTCCTCTAAGGGTCGACGGCTTCAGAATAAAACGGTTTGATCGAGGATCCTTTCGATAGACGGAACTGGCGCTTCGTCCCTTTCGCTCGCGTGGCTGGTGTCCGGATCGAGGCTGTTTCCTCGATGATGATGATGATGATGATGCGAGCAGCTGTCACTGCCAAGGCTCGGCGACACCGATTCACCGCCGCCAGAGAGGCTTTCGCACCAAAAAAAATCATAAACACTTACCCTCATCATGGAGGTGCGGCGGGCCATCGACGACTTGAAAGAGCACGGCCCTGACCCCCAGACGTTCAGAAAAACCGTCTTTCCCGGGTCGCGGCGGTGCCCGAGATCGATAAAAGAGTTTCTGGAAAACCCGTCGTACCGGCGCGCGATGGAAGCCGCTTACCCCAGGGCGCGCGAGACGGCACGGCGCGTCCTTTTGGGCGTCAAGCGGCGGGGGAGGGAGGACGGCGAGGAAATGGATGAGAGGACCGAGAAAGCGCTGTGGCCCGAGATTCTTCGCGAAGCGATGGTCCGCGAACTCGGGAGAGTGGCACGCGAAGTGTCGATGGATCGGTTGGAGCAGCGTCTGACGACGACGCCTCGTCGCGCGGGAATCGCGACGGTCGCGCGCGGTTTTCTGGGGGACTGGTTCGATGCGGTGAAGGAAGACGCTCTGAGGCTGGCGACGACGGGCATCGTTTGGCTCGAAAATTTGGACGATGAGTATCCGGCGTTGTCGGAAGCTCGGGATAGGCTCGACGATCCACCCTACGGCGATCCGCTCTTCTTCGAGAGCGGCGACGACGACGGCGTTTTGGACGTCGGAACTCCCCAGGCTCCGCTTTTGGTATTTGACCACTCGTTTTCCGAATCCTCTCTTTGTGATCGAGATATTCGCCCGCGACTCTCTCTTCTCCTCGTCCTCGCGACTGCGAAAATGGTCTTCGACTACGACGGAAACCGCGTCGAACTCGCGCCCGACCCAGACACCCTCCTAATCTGGCGACCCGACCTCGTCACTTTTACCACGTACGGCGACCTCATTTCCATCCGACACTGGTTCTTTGGGTAGTTAGAGTCTTACGTCCCAATACGATATCATGCCGCTTGCGTGGCCAAAAGCGCACACCTGGTCTGTCGCATTCATCACGGCCATGCACTGCACTACGCTATCCACGGGAAGCACGAATAGTGCTGCACCACCGGCGATCGGGTCCCATAAGCGAACTGTCTTGTCTTCGGACGAACTCGCCACCATCGGGGGCTTGTTGGTCGCCTCGAAGGCTACCACGCTCAAAACCCACCGCTGGTGGCCTTCGAGTTTGTGCAGTTGGCGCGCTGTGGCCGGGTCCCAGATGCGCACCGTACGGTCGAAGGAGCAGCTCGCGAGGCGCGCAGCGTCGTTCACTTTAAAAGCCACCATGCCAAGCACATAATTCCAGTACATCAAAGGACGGTGCTTGGGAATCTGGAGAGCGTCAGGAATTTGGAGTTGGTCACCTGTGGCCGGGTCCCAGACGCGCACCGTCTCATCAAAGAGGCAGCTCGCGAGGCGCACCTCGCCATTCATATCGAATGCCGCAACGCCACGCACCCCCTCCAGAGGGTTGGGGCCACAAAGTCTGCAACGTACGCGTTTTTCGGTGAGTCCCCACACGAAAAGCCTCCCATTGTTCGAACCAATTGCGAGGTACATTTTATCGTTCATCTCGAAGGGCGTTAGGCAACACGGCGCCTCTGGGTCATAGAGCTTGCAGAATTCACGGCCCGTGGTCAAGTCCCACACGCGCACCGAATTGTCAAAGGAGCAGCTCGCGAGGTATACCACATCATTCATTTTGAATGCCACGATGCCACTGATCACACTACGATGACCCTCAAGTCTCTGGAGTTCGCGGCGAGAGCTCGGATCCCATACGCGCACCGTCTTGTCCTCTGAGCAGCTCGCCAGCCGCGGCTCGCCGTCCCTCGTGTAGAACGCCGCCAGACCACGCACTGAACCTTCGTGGGTCTCGAGCTCAGACGTTCGGCCGCTCGCGATCGGGTCCCAAACGCGTACCGTACCGTCCATTGAGCAGCTCGCCAGCCGAAGCACGCCTTTGCTCGCCTCGAACGCCACCAGGCCACACACCCCACTATCGTGGCCCTCGAGCTTATTGAGTTGGTGGCCTTCAAACGGGTTCCAGACACGCACCGTGCTGTCGTCAGAACCACTCGCCAGCAACCACGTGCCATCGCTCAATAAAAAAGCCGCCACACTGTTCACCCGATCCTGGTGGCCCTCGAGTTTTTTGAGTTCGCAGCCATCGATCGGGTTCCAGACGCGCACCGTTTTGTCTTCAGAGCCGCTCGCCAGCCGCGGGCCATTGTTCGCCTTGAATGCCACGACGCTCTTCACCGTACCCTGGTGACCCTTGAGACATACCAATTCGCATGCCTCGATCAGGTTCCAGACATGAACAGTCTGGTCGTGTGCGGAGCTCGCGAAGTACACGACGTCGTTCATCTTGAACCAAACTACACGATGCGTACTACCGCGGAAATTGCGGTACCGCATCACGTGATTGCGGAGTTGGCAGCCTGTGGTCAGGTCTAGAAAGCGCAACCCTGTAGAAAGAGAGCAGCTCGCGAGGCACGTGGTGTCGTTCATTTTGAACGCCGTCACGCCCGACAAATAAGTGTGTCCCGCGATTTTGAGGAGTTCGACGCCTGCATTCGGTTCCCAGACGCGCAGATTCTCGTTGAGAGAATAGATCGCCAACAGCCTGGCGCCGTCGCTTGTCTCAAAAGCCACCACCTGATTCACCGAATCTATGTTCCCTTCGAGCTTCAACAGTTCACGGCCCGATTTAGGGTCCCACACGCGCACCGTCCTGTCACGGGAGCAGCTCGCCAGCCGCGGTTCGCCGTCGCTCGTCTTAAATGCCGTCACACCAACCACACCACTCTTGTGGCCCTCGAGAACACACTGGAGTGGGGTATTAGCCGGCGTGAGGCTCGCGTGACGCGCCGTCATACAGGGTCGCATACTCGAAACCATCTGCCTCGCGTCTCGCCCTAATCGCAAAACGGACATCGCACGCGAGTTCTCAGCCGGCTCGAGCACGCGCTGCCAGAGCTGTTCAGCGAGGATCGCGCCACCCCCAGAAACTCGCACGTGGTTTTGCGAAAGGACCAGAGCCCGATGCAAGAGAGTCGCCTCTGCTCCCAGTACTTTGGTTGAGTCGGCGATAAGGTCGAACATCTGGCCCGCCTCGAATCGCAATGTCACGAAGCGTAACGAGCACAGCAGCGCCAACGCGACATTGTGCAATTTCGCCGCGACGAGATGCGTGATCGCCCATCGCACAGCATAATCATCTGGAGCCAAAAGGTCGTCACCGGTACCGCTGCACTCCGCGCGAATCATTGCCGCCGCGTGCGCGTCGCTCTCGTTGACGTTCCTCGGTGCCTCGAGTTTGGGAAGAAGCGCGGCCACGCACGCGGCCGCGGCACGATGGTGAGCAGCGACACTGTCGATGAAGTACGGATCCTCGTCAGAGCGGTGGACATATGGGTGCTCCCCCGTTAGCCAGTCAGCGATTGACTTGTGGAAGACATGGACGCAATCGTCGTCGCGCACGGGAAAGAGTTGCGACAGTGTCTCAAGTATTGCCTTGCATCCGGGGACGCCGCTCAGACCCGGCAACGTACTTTTCATGTGCGGTGGGTCAGGAGCGACGAGGATGGCTCCGAGGACGTGTCGGCAGTCGACCGAAAGATCGCCGGAAAAGACGCGAGTAAATTGGGCTAGGTACTCGCCGGCGAGGCCGTCGGGGAGTGCCTCGATATCAGCGTGGGGCTCGTCTTCGAGGCGTTTTCGGAGCCAGTAGAGGTACAAGAAAAGACCCTGCGACTTGACGGCAGCGGTGTTGATGGCGTCTTTGAGGCGCTCGGGCCCGACAACCGGAGCGAGGATGGCTCGGAGAAACCGGCGGACGTCCACGGCGCACTCCTCGGCGTTCTCCTCAGAGTCGAGGAATTTAGGTCGAAGGGTAGCCAATCTGGTTTTCACGGTGAGCTCTGGTCGAGAGGTGACGAGTACCGCGACCCAAGGCGGGAGCTTGGGGAATTCACGCGCGATGAGATTCAGGAGGTCGTTCTTCGTCGCGTGCTCGGCCTCGTCGAGCGCGTCGATCACGATGAGCAGGCGACCTTTGTTGTTGAAGTTCGATGGTGGCGAGTGGCTCGAGGAGCAGGCAGTCGACCAGCTGCGCGATATCGCTCAGGTCGCAACTTCCGGCCCGGAGCACCTCATCGAGTAGTTTGCGGTACGCCGGCAGCACTTGCGCGATTTGGTAGGCGAGCGACGTGATTACGCGGCACGGGTCTCGCTTGCCGGCGTTGTTGTAACGGACCAGGTGAACAGCGATAAGAACATCGTCTCCAAGCAGCGTACACAGCCGGGCGACGATGGCAGTCTTACCAAAGCCCGGTCCGGCGAGCAACACGCAGCATCGCGAGTCGTTGGGTTTGCGAATCCAGGAAATGAGTATATTGAATATCCATTCGCGCGTGCCGTTGAGGTATTGATCGACATGCCACTGGAGTTCGGCTTTAAACGAGAGTGGGCGCAGCTGCGACTCAAGCGACGGAGGTGCAGTCTCGCTGGCTGACCGAGGCGCCTTCTCCACCACAGCGAATTTTTGGGGATCGTAGCTGTGCCGGAACACTTCGAAGTGTGCATCCGGTGCTACCGGGTTCGTGCGCGTGCTGCATATGTCTTGTGAGGCCTTGATAGAGATGCAATCCGCATTTTTCGCGATCGCTGAGGCCGCTTTGGTGCGCGCGCCCCTGCCATAAGGCGTAGTAAGGTCGCGATTCACAAACCCCCCGCAGCAGACCTGGCCCGATACGCCGTCTACGACGATCGCGCCGTCTTCTTTGCAGAGGGCTTGGAGGGCCCGCTTTTCGTCGTCGGTCTGGGAGCATTTTTCAATCAAAATATGGCGATCGCGGCGGCGGTCGAATTCTTTGGGGAAGATGCCGTATTTCGAACAGACTGAAAACTCGGGCTGCGCGAAAGGGAGTTCCGGATCAAGCGAGAGAAGCTCGGTCGCGTTGCCGATGATGAACAAAAAGCCGTGCGCGGGATGGTTCTCGCCGAGCCCCTCGGTCGCGATCATGCGCGCGGCCTCGAGGGTCGCGGCGACGATATCCTCGCGGGTGCTTGATGCCATCTCCTCGTCCCCTCGCCTGCTCACGGCTGTTTCAAAACGCAAATTTCGGCGGCTTAGGGACAGCTCACATTAAAAATCCTCGTTTGCCTTTTCACCTTACCCTCTCCGACGATACCTCCTCGGCCTCCGACTCTAGTGCGACGTGTTAGGCGTCTTGGCGTCACGTCCGCGCCCCCAACGCTGGCGGCGAGAGGGCCTGTTGTCCTGGAGGTCCTGCCGGCCCAGGACTTCGAGGCTTTGAGCGCCGACTCCCGCTTGCCGGCGCCCTTGGCGCATGCGCAGTGACGGTTCAGCTCGTTGGCGACCTTGTGGATCGCCTCGCAGGCGTCCTCGGTGAAGAATCCTAACGTGTGCCAGCGTGTGGCGGCATACTTGACATGATCATCGATGATGTGGAGCTTGAGCTTCGCGTGGATGGTCGGGTACGCGATGCGTGAGGCGGTTGACACGGTGTCGCAGGCGGCGCAGAGCCTCTCAACCTCGGAGTCGGTGAGGAGACGCGCAGCGCGAATGAGATGGAAGAGAGGCGCGTAGGCGCGCTAGAGGGGGTTGACGCGCTAGATGACGGCCTCGATCTCTTCCTTTGCCTTTGTCATCGTGTGACCATCCGTCTCCATGAGCTCGTCGGTGGGTAATCTAGTCCACATGCCGTCGATGTCATCCAGAAAGAGGCCTTCATGGTCGCTCACGAGGCCACGCTGCAGTACGCCCGACGTACAACCTGCGATGTATCAAATGAGATCATCGCAACTATTTATCAAACTACATGCGAGCACAATGCGTGGGGGATATGCTAATCCCAGCGCGACTTCGTGGAACGACCGTGCGCGTCGTACATGATCTTAGATGATGTGGAGATTTTCGGGTACAAAGGTGTCGCTCTCGGGGTCGGCGAGGAGGCGCGGATCAAGCGAGAAGCGTCGGCGCGTCAGAGGGGATCGACGAGTCCCAAACTCCCCAATCTGTCGCCGTCGGTCTCCGCCGGCGGTCAAATC
Source organism: Chrysophaeum taylorii (assembly GCA_029834535.1). Lineage (NCBI taxonomy): Eukaryota > Pelagophyceae > Pelagomonadales > Pelagomonadaceae > Chrysophaeum > Chrysophaeum taylorii. The sequence goes on along the minus strand of JAQMWT010000599.1, from coordinate 17,987 downwards.
AACGTGACTATTTAACTTGAGGCCAGAAAAAATGGGGCGTACTCGGCGTGCTGCGGGACCTAAATAAATCGCAGGGCGTTCAAACGAGGGGTGGATATTTGTGGGGGAGTTGATATCCTGTTCCCGTTCGCTGCTCCCGGGTCTGCCTTCGTTGGTTCGGAGTGCTTTGTTGAGTGAGACTCCGGCCGTGTGTGAGCTGCCCGCGGGATAATTGTTGGCTCCGGGCGCACCTGTATCGACTTGGGTGTTTATGACTTGGGTGTTTATGGCAGGCCTTGATAAATCCAACGCGGGTTGTTGATGTCGTCCGTGCCGGAGGTCAGCGCGCGGCTCCTGACGCAGCGCCGGGAGCCTCTTTGAGGTGCCGAGCGCCTCATCAAAAAGCCATCGAGCAGGAGGACCTCGTACAACTTCGGACGGCTCCCCCAGAAACTGAAAACGGGCTTCACACAGAAAGGAGGAATGCCTTGGAGTGCGCCATCCAGCTCGTTCTTGTTGTTGACGTCTGAGCAGCACCTTTGATTGGTGTCGTGGCACGCGCATGCGACAAAGCAGCGCCGGCGAGCTTCTGGCTTAAGCTCCGGGTCACTCCTAGCCCAACCCCGTGGCTCTACGCCAGAATCTCGCTCCGCCAGAAAGGAAAGAGACGAACCCGTCTTTGCTTCGGACAGTCCCCAAACACCGCCGCCCACGCGACACATAAAAATTCGCGCGCCGCGCCGCCGCCGCTTAACATGATTTTGGCAAGCATATGTGTGAGGCCGCGCAGCGAAATTGGTCACTCCTCCTCCAGAAGCGTCGACGGCCGCAGCCGTTCGGCCTTGAGATCTATATCTGCTTCGTGACTGACGGATGCGATACGAGGTTTTTACATATGATAGTTTATATGACAGCACACCGCGCAAGGTCTAGCGATATGACTGCTAAGCGGGGTGGGTGTGGTTTTGGTGTGTTGTGTGGAGACATGAGGGATGTGCCAGGAAGGCGGAAGTGGGTATCCCGTTCAGGTGTGCCTGAAAGGCGGGGTCATCGCCGAGAATGACTGCGGGGCAAGGTGGCCGTACGCATGCTGCCGCCGGACGTTACGAAGTTAGTTTGAACGTTACGAAGGGTTTTTCAGTGTCGAGTGCTATGAGGGGGGTGGCATTACGAAGTGGTTTTTATAAGTGGGCTACTAGGAGTAGTTGAAGAAACGCGCGCGAAAATCCCCAAGGCAATCATTGGCCCGGATTTTGAAGAATCCTGAGTTTCAACGGCTCTGCCTAGGAACGATCCGTCGCTGCGAAATTCAGAAAGTTCTTCGCGGGCTTTGCCTATCTCGTCTCATACTAAGATCCGTTCTCTACAGAGATAAAGTTGGCCAAATAATGAAATTGGCCAAATAATCAGGGCAGGATATTTGGAGGATTCTCAAATAATCATCGGCGTTAAAAGTGAAAAAACTTAAGCAAATAATATGCCGACCATGGCGAGGACCACCACAAAGGAAGCGCAGCGGCGGACAGCGAAGCTGAAGATCAAACCCAGCTGGGCTGCGATGACGATGCAGAGCTGGACCCCGAAGGTTTGTCTCGTGGCCGGAAGAACAACAACAAACATCTCGTGGCGGAGGTGAATCAAGCGCCGCCGGGCGGCAGAGCAAAGCGTGCCGGACCCCAGGTGCAAGGGCTGGACCTGGGTCGCGCTCGTGGCTTGGCTCGAGAAGGCGGAAACGAGGAGTGCCACGCTCTTCACACCGAGTGACTCGGCCGAGTCGGAGCCGGAGGGCGCAGAGTCAGAGGCTGCATCTGTCGACGCAGCGCGTGAGGCGGCAACTGCAGTGGCGTCCCCGAACCGGCGCAACCCGCCGCGTGCAGCGCGTGAGGCGGAAACTGCGGTGGCGTCCCCGAACCGGCGCAACCCGCCGCGTGCAGCTCTCGCTCGCCGCCGAAAAACCGACGAAGAAGAACTGGTCGAAGGATCCCTGCCGAGCGCGGATGATCATGGGCATCGTCCTGACACGAGACCCCTACCTTGTGCGGGACGCGACACCATCTCGAGAAACACTCGACGCCTTGGAGACCAACTCGTACTGGGAGGTGCTGGCCAAGACCTGCACAACTCGAACGATCCTGCACTGGACGACAACAACCCGTATGCCGCCGATTCTCACGTTCCTGAGCTCGTCCGGAAGTTGAACCCGAGGGCGCGCGAGGGGTTCACCTTCACTGCGACCAAGCTCAAGGAGGGGCATACCAAGCTGCGCTCCGACTGCCAGCAGATCTTTGCCAAGTTCTTCCAGGCGTCCGGCCAAGACGACGGGGACGACGGTTTGATGTCGGAGGAAGAACGGAGCGGTACGGTCTTCTTCTTCTTCTCCTCCTCCTCCGATCTTAAATCGTTCATCAAGGAGGACGAGGGCATCAAGACGGTCTACTTTATGTATCTGCTTGGCACCAAGTACGGCTTCTTCTACTCGTGCTTGACTCTGATGCCAGCCACGGCCGCTCACAATAGCATGTCGAGGTCTACGATGTCTTCTGCTTCGGTGAGGTCGGACCGGGGCTCGGGGAAAAGCGCAACAACAGCGACGATATCGACAAGCTCGTAGCTGCCCTCAAATTGCCCGTCCGCATCGAGAAGGTTGATGGAGATATCTTAGTCCTGACGGCAAAGCGCCAGAAAGCGAAGGCGAGCTCCAACTTATAGTCCTGATGGAAGAGTTTGACAAGATCCAGCCGAAGCTCGACGCTCGCTATCAAGGAGAAAAAATACTTAAGCGCTCCTTGCTCGATTGCTATCAAGGCCGTCTGCAAGAAATTCAAGATATCCCGAAGCCACCAGAAGACTTTCCTCTACCACTCCCGCCCTCGCCCCCAGTCGCTCGGCGCTCTCCTGCGCGGATGGACGAGGGGTCCTCCGACGAAGAAGAAGAAGTCATAGAAGACTATGCCGATGCCCTCTAGAATCTTGCAGGCAGCAACGCAGACGAGGAGATCCCCGACGAGGCCATTGGTCTTTAAACCCGCCGCACTGTTCCGCGCAGCCCACCAACACCCCCTTACGTTCTTTACTTCCTCTGCACCTCCTCCCTCTGCCCCAAGGTATAGCCGGCCCACCCCTGCTACCTTCTTTTGGAGAGTCCTTTCGTTATACTTAACTTTACTTAACGGCGCCGCCTAGGGCGCCGAAGCCCCTCCTCGCGGAGGAGCGCCTCGAGAGTCATAGTGCGCCGGGTAGGATCGGACCTCTCGTCGGCAGCGCGCGAGCCCTCGCGACAGTAAATACATCGACACACATCGGTATCGAGATTCTCGATAGGGACACCATCGCGATGCGATCGACGTAAGGTGCTTTCCTGCGGCGGCCGGGCTGCACCTCAAGTCTCTCCTCGCCCTCCTTTCGCAACTCTTCTTCTTCGAGCTCGAGGCGTTTGTCGATGCAGAAGTTGTGGAGGCGCATGCAACAGCCAACAACGGCTCCGCGCTTGCTTGTTGAAATCCATCTCGAGGGGTCGCCAGAGGATGCCCCAGCGACGGACGAGGAGGCCAAAGGCGCACGCACTCGATGTTGATGCGCACCGAGCTGTGCTCGAACTCGAAGTCGTCGTCCTTGCCCGGCGTGATCATGCCGTGGATGTTGGTAAAGGCGCAATCACCTACGAGAAAAAAACGGGCAGGCAGATGACCACTTCTCACCCGCTGACCGAGCAACGTACTAGCCCATGCAAGACTGTCGTGCGTCGTCGGAGTAGCCGAGATGTCAAACCAGCGGAAGCGCCGCTCCGAGTCGCAGATGGCCACGAGCAATAGTTTGAACTTTTCCTTGAGAACGCAGTAGTAACGCATGGGGTTGTGGACAGCACAGCCCGGGGTTTTCTGCCAGTTGCAGCCGATGGCACCCGCCACGCCTCGAAGGACCGCGGTGCGTGACTCGCGAGCCCAGTCTCCAGTATCTCGAGTTCCGTCTCGTCGTCCAGCGGGAAGCAGTCAATAGGGAACGTGTTGTTGATGGCGCCAACACATCTCCAAATCGATCGATAAAACTCAGCTTAGAGCAGATGTCAAGGTAGCTCCCCCCAGCAAGGTAGCGTATATACCCAGAAGAATGCTGGGCTTGCAATACATCTTGCGTCTCTATCTCCCGCCGCACCAACTCCTCGTTGTTGAAATGCTCGACCTCCATGCGATAACTAACTAACTTCAGACCTCCGTGCGATACATCCGCCGAAATTTAATTTTCGTGGACCCTCCGTCCGCACGATGATGATGATACCACTCTTTACGCGACGCGTGAAGCTTGGGCCCAGTCGGCCCGGGGCGCTTCTCGCGGTCAAACGCACCAAAAATGCGGTGATTGCCGCGATTCGACGACGCTCTAATGCTTCGGTGATCTCGGTCGTGCGATCCTCGTCGTCGTCGCTGTCCGATTCGGAGTCGCTCGTAGCAGCGGGTTGTTTAAACCAGGTGTTTTTTTTTTTCCACCAGAAAATAAATAACGACACACAATTCGGGGGGTTTAGGTTCCGAACCGCCACGTCAGCTCACCATGTGGCCCGAATAGTCCGTCCGCAGGCTCAGCTTGCGGACGCTGTCGGGATCGTCTTCCGCGAGACGCTCCGTGAAAAAGCGCCAGGAGTTGGCGGCCTCTGAGCCGCCGTTGAAGTATATCTTCGTAGACGCAACGCAGGGTTACTGCAACAATATTAACGCCCTGATTCCAGTAGTAGAGCTAGTCGTACCACCTCCTCCTCCTCGCGTTGGCGGATCAGATTGTGTCGGAGGGTCGCTTCCGCTTCGCGATTCGCTCGTCGGCTTGGGTATGGGGATCCTCGTCGCTCGAGGTGCGACGGACCTCTAGAGAGAGAACGACGTTGATCGGTCGACGTACCAAACTCCGACAAGCACCGTCGCTGCTGCTCCGACGGCACCGCGGGCTCATGATATGCGCTAACGGGGGAAGCTTCTTTCCCTGATTTTAAGATCGAAAAAGTGTCTCGGTGAGGAACTTGGGCCGCGTTTGCATTTTTGGGTTTGTCGTCGAAGTTTTTGACTGAAGCTCTTGCGTCCAAGACGTAGCACTCGATCTGCCCCGACATCACGCCGCGAGGTCGATCTGCGTCCGACGAGAGCAAAGCAAGATGAGCGGAAAGCTCGCGAGTAATTTTTCGCAATGCCACGCGAAGCCTATTCTGGAGATCTGATTCGGCGACGATAGGCGTGACTTCGAGGGCCGACTCGACCAGAGAGCCTCGACTCGACCAGAGAGCATCGACTCGGCGCGGTCGAGCGCCATCTCCTTTTTTCGCGACGGCGTTTTCTTTGGCCGCTTTTTTCGCGTCCAATCTGCAAGTGAGCGGCGAGCAGTCTCGAGCGCTGGGGGGAGAGCTCAACACTTCTTCGCTCTGGTCATATCTTCACCGTCGACGACCCGCTCGTGCCGTTGTCACCGACTACGCTGGGCCCGGATCGAGTCGCCAAGCCACCACCCCAACTGCAGGCATCGAGATGATGTTATTTTTGGGCAAGATGCTGCTGCTGCCTTGGCGCATATAAGATTGGCTTTCGCACCCGTTACGTTTCGAGTCATCATCGTCCGTCTTGTTCGCCGCTAACGGCCGTCCACGTAGCGCGTCGCCTGACCATTCTCGACGGTGTGCCCTCGCTCCAGGCCTTGATGGTCTTGAGCATGACACCCTTGATCTGAGTGTCGAGCTCGCCAAAGATGATGTCGCGGTCTTGCCCATCGACTGAGCGTTTCGTTGACTCGGAGCTGGGGGGCTAAGAACGAACTCCTGGTAGGTCTCCTCATTGATTGACGTCGAAGGCCTGGAAGTCGAGTGTAGTACCACCACCAATCCACGCTTCATGTACGGCCGCCGGAGCTTGGGCGGCCAGGGCTGCGCGCCCGTTGCTGCTCAAGCTCCTGGACTGGAGCTTGCGGTACTCCTTTGGATTCGAACGCGAGAGCCGAGCACGGGTGCGTCTCTCGGCGGCCGCTCCCTTGGCCGTCTGCTGCTGCGTGGTGTGGGCTCGGCGCTGGTTGGACTTGGTATCTTTGTATGGGTTGATCAGCGCCTCGAGCCGCACCTTTCGAGCTCCGGCGACACGGACAGCCTCATGCAACTCGGCCTGCTCTCGGGGCTCCTCCGCCACCTCGGCGTTGAGAGCGTCGTCGAGCGCCGCGGTCTCTCTCCGCCTGCAAGGCACGGTTGGACTCGAAGGCTGGTGCGCTACGTCGCTAACTGCTTCTCGAGTTGCGACACCTGCTGCTTGAGCTCCTTCTTGGTCGGGCGGCCCACCCGATATCGACTTCCGAGCCCCGTTCGTGATGGTGTTCAGAACATCACCGTCCTCGAGCTCGAGTCGTAGTGGAGCGATAGATCTTCGAAGACGCGTCACCTGGCCGAATGTCCGCGTTCAGATTCGGAGAGTCGGCGGCGGACTGATTGCGTGCAGTCGAGCGCGACCGTAGAAGAAGGTGACGGGAAGTTCGCCCGTCGCCGACATAAATAATCCTCCCCGAGTCGAGGGACTGCCTTGCCGCCTTTACCTTGGAACTTGTTCGTGCGGTAAAACGCATTCGCCGTCTCGCAGGTCGCTGCGCGGCGGGTTTCTTCGCAGCCTTGGCCGGCGGTCTCCCATCCAACGTTTTGAACGTTCCGCGCGCTCGGAGACGAGGCCCGTGGCCTCGCGAAGGGGTGGCACTTGGTGAAAATTTGTGTAGTGGGTCTGTTTCCTTGCAACTACGTTTGTAGGGTTGAGGCGCGCTGTCGCTACAGCGGCGGCGTTTCTTATTAATGGCCCGTACTGTTGTTGCTTGTGTCTCTGCTTCCGACGTCATGGTACGGGATGCGTCGTAACTCACTTGACTTCTAATCCTGAGCGATGCAACGTCGGGCCGAATCCGCAAAATTGAGATGCAAGTCTCGCGCCGTGATGAAGGGTGTGTCGAGCGTTTTTTCTGGACGTCAAAGAGCAACGCGGGTTTCAAGCGCTTTTTTTCGTGACCTCAAGAGGTACATTCCAAACCCTATCTCGAAACTAATACACAAAACACCAAATAATTATTATTGGGTTTCAAGCGTTGATGGAATGATACGATTGAGCAGGTTTGGGGGGAAGTTATGTCGTGTTCCGGTACATGGTACCGGACACACAGTCCGAGGTACCGGAGCCAATCTACCAACACCGTCCCCTAAAGTTTAAGGAGCAGGAGCAGCAGGCGTAGGTGTCTGAATGTCAGCGCAGGAAGATTCAAGAGAATGGCACGCTGCCTAACAAAAATATCTCATGCTTGCTCGCTCGACTTGGTAAGGCGCAATCGGAGGTATTCAAGTTCGAGTTGACAGGAGCGATGATACCAGCATTATGTATTAAGCATGTCAGTTGCAGAAAAAGCAGCGTATCCTTTGATAATAATATGGCGAGTGTGTTTGGTGAGAGCGAACTCTCTTGCATGCGATGAAACCACAGTTTTGTTGTCCATGTTTAAGGGCACGGGATCCGTTTGTAAACCGAAAATAGTCAACAAGCGGCGGCGAAGCCATAGCAGATATGCAGTGCAGCCAAAAAGGAAAATACTCAGCTCAGATTCGAAACTAGAAGAACGAGCGACCAGATGTTGCACAGAAGAGCACCAAGAGCGATAGCACAGCCACACAGCACGTAAACATATCCAGGTACAGAGCGGCGGCGTGAATCAGGATTTGAAGCCCAATCGGCGTCACACACTAGATATTAAATTGTTGCCATCCATTTGGAGCCATCAATAGTCAAACACAAGTGGCGTGAGCCGTGCAGATACTTCAGAATATGACGAACATATGTCCAATGCTTGCGACCAGGGATTATTACCAAAACGGCAAAAAGCTCGAACGACTTGAAACCAAAACAAAATCAGGTCTCGTCATAATAGCGATGAACAGTAAAACTAACCAACAGTGCCTCGATAAGAAGGTAAGCGCTGCATATAATGCCATTCCGGAGAGTTTATTTGCGGAGAAGAATCAGCTAACAGATGAACACCTGGCTGTCCTGGTGTTGTTGAAGCGACTTGAGAAGGGCCCAGGCGCGCAACCTTAAGCAGATCATTGATAGCTTTGGTCTGGCGTAATTGAATCGTGCGCGTTTGGCGGTTGCGAAAGATCTCAAAACCAATAAAGTAGTTAAAGGAGAAGCCACGATGTTCTCGCGTCGAAGGAAATGTGGATTGTAGTGTACAATAAACAACTCATACGTCCGGCGGCAGCATGCGTACGACCTACCAAGGCGGGGCCCTTGGTCCTCTCTTCGCCTGCCCCACGACTCGGCGATGACCCCGACTAGGTCCCGCGTACTTATCTCCGCCCGTCAGGCACCATACCCCACAAACCTACCCAAGTGTACGCGTCAGCCAGGCGATCTCAGCAAGGCGGGAATTTCATACAACAAAGCTTCTTGGCTCGTTCGTCTGTGTCCTGAAAGCCAACAAAGCCTGGAGAAACCATGCAACGGTACTAAAAGCGGAACGCAGTTCTTTAACATCAGAAGGAGGTGAATGAACACGTGTCCGAAGGAACACAGCAAGACGCTGGTAATGAATGATGAGAGTTAGCTCTATAAAAAAGACACTAGCATATCATCTACAATCACAATCAACATGATAACAACCTGCATTTGAACGTAAAACAAATATAAGCAGCGATCAGCGTGAGTTGCCACAAAACCGCTTATGAAGGAGGATATTCCAGCTACGACTAGCTTGATGAGTACCATACTATGATCGTTTGAGTTTCAAAACGTGATAGCCCGTGATAGCCCGATGGTGGTTGTTGAATAGGAAATCCCTCTGCGGGGGGCCAAACGTAAACGTTTTCAGAAAATGTAGCTAGCGCATTCTTGATATATCAAGTTTGACAAGTTCCCAATTGAGATGAGCGACACGACACAAAAATACTCTTACTGTTAGTTGTCGTAGCAACTGGGGAATAAGTGGCAAAATAATCGACACCATATGCTTGGGTATAACCTAATACCACAAGACGAGCTTTATACCTGCTGTCAAATTCACCAGACTCCTTGTACTTCTTCTTCAAAAGCCACTTGGTCGGTGCCACAAAAAAATCAGGCGGGAGCCAAACAACATCCCAAATACCAAGACACGTTCAAGCGTGCGATATTCATCATTCATCGCATTGATTCATGACTCGCGTTCAGGGGATCCAAAAGCTTCGCGGACATCAACTTGATTGATGTCAGATTCATCAAGGGTCGACAGGAAACATAAACCAACAGTAACGAAATAACAGAACGAACGAAGAACATTTGTAGCTGGAGTCATGGCAGTCATGATCGTTTGATGACAAGACAAAGGCAAGCGCATATAATGCGCAGTAAGTTGCCGTTGCTCCGCACGAGTGGCAACACGACGTGTGTGCCTTGTGTCATCAAATTGTGACATCAAATTGTGACACTTGGGACGTTTGAGGAAAGTTAACGTCGGCGTGCGGTGAGTCAGTGGTACCATAAAAGAAAAAACTGACTCGTGGATTCCAGAGGCGTCCCCCCGGATCTGCTTGCAACGTCAGTTGCGGCAAAATTGGCAACAGATAGTGACGTGGCGGTAATGTCATATTGCACGGACTCAACGTCCATGGCTGAAGATACAGAATCACAAGAAGCCACGTCAGAATGAGACACCGTGGCAATAACTGAATCAGCGGCTGGGGTACAGGAGCTGCCGCTAAGTCAACGCCCGTCAGATTATCATCCACTGTAGGAGGGCGAGACGCGACCGTCGTAGAAGGCGAATATACAAAAATATCTGTTTAACGTCGCATATCTGAGTCAGAGAGGGGACTCCTGAGAGGAAAACGCTCATCAAAGATAGCATTGCCCGACCACGAGGTAAAGATCCTGTCAGTGACGGCATCCATGATGTAATAACCTGGGCCGTCACGAACATAGCCAAGAAAAATGCCACTGCACACGGCCACAGCTCGATGGGTCGCTGCGCAAAAAGGTGAGTAGTGCACGACAATTTTTCGCACTCAGTGCGGTTCTTGCGTTCGGCACGTCCATATGCATGCCTTTGACATGGGCAGGAGTTCTACGACGCAAGGCAATGCCGTTCTGATTGCAAATTTGTTGCCATTCGCCAGCATACTCGCCAGCCCGATCAACATAGATGCACTCAACTCTGTAATTTTGGACTAGAAACAGACTGCAAGAAGGCAGAGAGAGCAGTAGAAGCTTGACGTTTGTGCCCTAACATATCACGACGAGCGTACGGAGTGCAATCACACAAGAAAACATGACTATATTCGTAATTGCCGTACCTCGATCGCGTACGAAATTCAAGAATGTCAGCACGTACTAGTTGAAATGGACGCGTAGCGCGTGTGCGCGCGTACTTGAAGTTGGGGAAACTTGAATCGCCAAAAGCACAACCTGGACAAAAGGTCGATAATGGTCCATTGGTAAAGTCGACATCCTGCACAATGCGAGGAAGCATTTGCATATGTTGTGAATTGATATGGTTGAAGCGACAGTGTAGGATATCTGAGTCGACACGACGCGGACCAACAGCGGGCACGATTGAAGAAAATGAGGCAATAGCATGATCGGTCATATAAGTTTGATGTTGATGCTGAGCTGGCATTATCCACACAAAGATATATTCAACACGATTGCGAGCCACGACGGGTATGCGATGATGACCTGTATGAAGATTCTGGAGAAACTCGCAGTCACTGGAAGAATCAGTGAAGACACGATATATAAAGGGCTTTGATCGTCGCCTTACTGATGATAATCCTAGGTGCATTTGGAACAAAAAGAGCTTGAGGATGTTCAAGAAGCAACATCTCAGTACTCTGACGAATAGATGCAAGGTTCGGCCGGACAGACCAACGCGCTGGCAATAGAAGTTTCAAGGTGCCAGTAATTGCAGACTGAGATGGACTTCCCAAACTGAAGAGCGGCGTAGATTCATTGTACAGATCATGAAGCATGGACTGAGCAGGAACAACAGTCACAGAACTGCCGCCATCCAGCTTGCATGTTGGCTTCACGAAAAAGGTGTTGCTCTGATGGAGAAAAATCAGACTGTGGCAACGTCAACGTCATAATCACAGGGCGAGGGTTGAGCATTTAAATCAAAAGAGAAGAAGGGTTAGCAGCCTCAATTGCAGAAAAGGGACGTTGATTTTGCTGTTGAGGGCGTTGAGGGTAAGTATAAAACTGCTGACCCGTTGGAGGAGGACAAGGTTGAACCATTGGTGGTTGAACCGTTGGAATCCCCGCATGAGTGTCATGTGTGTATGAAGTGAACGTGGCATGTGACCTAGTGTCAGGACAGGCGACGTGGCGCGTGCGTGGTGTGTCAGTGGCGTGTCACTGGGACAGGCTGGTGCCTCCCCATCCAGCGAAGCGATCAGGTGCGAAGAGAGGGCTGCAGGAGGCACGTGAAAGGAGCGAAGCGTCGTGGAAGGGCGCGAAAAAGAAAGAACAAGATCAGAGCGAGGTAGGACCTCTCCAGGAGTCTAGGAGAGGTCAGGGGTGACATGACCGGTGAGGAAGGCAGTATCGCGGTCGAAGAGGTCAGCGTCCTCGTTGGAAACGAAGACGTTGGCGTAATTGAGCTTAGTCTTGACGTACTTGTAGGCACAGTCGTACGTATCAACTGCGCAAATGAGGGAATTGAGGGCGATACGCAGATGGCGCAAGTTAGGCGACAGAAGACGGCGACGAACGATCTTCAGTGCCGGTTGGTTATCACACACCGTGGTGCGAGGCGGCCGGACCCTGAGGTCTGGATGGTGCGCGCACGCCAGAGTCGACGGACAGTGTGAGACAGGGCTAGATGGCAATCTCAGGCGTGCTGTGGCATGTCGCAGAGACGCCCGACTGGCCCGGAGACGCAGGCCCCTGGAGAGAACGGCACCACCGAGGCGCGAGAGGGCAGAGCCGTGCGCACCGCGAGCGACGCACAGCCAGACCTCGTTCGCATAAGCAGAGGTGGAAGGCGCCTCGGTAGGCAGCAGAAAACAGGATGCCAAGGTGCCGGTGAGCCGCAGCCAGCGTAGGGCACGGTCGAGGGCCCGAGCGTGGCGCTCGGACCACGGCGCGGCGGTGGCCAGGACATGAACCGTGCGCGCGAAGGTGGGCAACGTCGCCCGCGTGAACATGAGCAGACCAAGGCGCCGCGTGGGTTGATGGCGAGCGCGGCACGGACGTCGCCGTTGTCGGCCGTCTTGTCGGGTACGTGGGGGTCGACGTTGAAGTCCAGGTGCATCGGTGGCAGGCCCGACCGTGATCGCCGTAGCCGAGGTGACCGAGGACGCGCGACGTACGGGTGCTGGTGGGCGAAGACAGAGCCATCGGCACGAAAATCGAGGTGATGCCGCAGATGTGGAGCGACGTCGTCCACGCGACAAAACGGTCGCTGAAGCGCGTACTTCACCGGCCGGTTGGCCCGCGAGCGGAATGTTGCAACAACGCTGATGAGTACCGTCGGCGGCCCAGTAGTTCATAGCGGTAGAAGAAGCAGGGTGGTACAGCGATAGGAAGCCAAGAAGGCCGAGTGCTCGACGAACGTCTCCTCACAGTGGCCCGCATGGGGCTGGTCGTAGACAGGCGAGTGTGAGCCACAGCGACCGAGCCGGGTCGTATCGTTGGTCCAGAGGAAGGTCGGTAGCGTGCCGATGTGAGGTGGGCGCATGTGGCGGCGCTCATGAGGCAGGAGTGGGAGATTGGAGGTAGGCGCACCGTGCGTCCCCAGCGCAGGCGACATAGCCGTAGCGGTGCAGACGGCCCGAAGACGAGCACGGCATTGTTGTCAGCGGCGACGGCGCGAGGTGAAACCGCAGTGACGCGTACAGGCGCATCGTGGTCCTCCGGGACGGCGGGCGCATGCGCAGTCTCGGTCCGTTTGGCTTGAGCCCCGTCGTAGCAAAGCGAACCTTCTGCCTGCCATCGCGCGACGGCGAGGCGGTAATGCAGCCGACGACAACGGCTTCATCGGTGACGTCGCGGGCGCTACAACGCGATGGCCTCGTGGAAGAAGGCGCCGTGTTCCTTGAGGACGGCCGCCGTCCAGCCAGGCGCGGCCGGGCGGCCACAGCCTCGAAGGGATCGGGGGCCGTCGGGTCGGGGGTCCGTAGTCGAAGACGAAGGTCGAGGGCGGCGTCTCGTGCCAAAGGCAGGGTCCTGATCGTCGTCGAACAAGCCCGGGCCCGGTAGCGGGGCGTCCCGGCGATCAGCGCTGGCGTGGCCGAGCATCGATGGGCGCTGACGTCGTCGAGGCGGAGAGCCCGGCATGGTACGGGTCGACCGGCCGTGCGTCAGGTGCTGTGCAAGAGCCCGCATGAGGACCGGGTAAACCGGCCGTGCGCTCGGGTGCTGCAGCATTGCCGCCCAACGGCGACGCGAACACAGCAGCCATAGCGCCGGCCAAGACCGCGGTCGCGACGAGGAGGGACGAAAGCCGAGCCATAGACAGCGCGCGCGCAGCCGGCGACCGGCAGCGGCGGCGGCGGCTACGGCGGCGGCGGCGGGGGCGGGGCCGCGGCGGTGACGTCCGCAGTGCCGGCCGTCGCCGGTTCGGTCCCGTGCGGGGGCGGCGGGGGCCGCGGCGGTGACGGCCGCAGGGCCGGCCGTCGCCGGTTCGGTCCCGTGCGCCGGGTGATGAGCATGGTGCTGTCCTCGCTTGATGGGGATGATCTTGCCGTCGCTCGTCTCGAGGCGAGGGCGCGACCGGATGAAGCGCCCCCGCTCTTGTCGAACTGGGCGACCGAGAAGAACCGCGGGAGCGAGGGCGTAATGGCGCGATGGTGACGTCGATGTCCGTAAATCCGTAGTCTGGAGCGTGACGTTTGCCGATGACGTGTGCAACGGCGACTGTGGCGTCCACCGTCGAAAAAGCCGCCGGGAGCCAGGACAGCCACGTGGCGTGTAGAACCACCGTGCTGTACTCGGGCCGCGTGTGGTTGTCGCAGGCAGGTCGACGAACCGCCGCCGTAGCGTCGTGGGTGGCGCCGCAGGCACGGGCGCCCGCGCCGTGGTGCTGTACAGGGTCGGGAATGAGACGGTGGCGAGAGGACGCATGCAAGGCCGGGACGAGGAGGAGAGCGGGCAGCGCAACACGGCCGTCGAGGCAGAGACCGAGCAAAGCCCGGCGGTCACGAAGAGCAACGTCAACGTCAGGTGAAGGGCGCTGAGAGACCAACGGTGGCTCGATGCCGCGCGCCATAAAGGCGCGCGCGTGGTGGTTAACCGGTCCGACAGGCGTCGGTGGTGCGGCGGGCGGCCGCGGCAGCGGTCGGCGCAGGCTCAGGTGCCTGCAGGGCCGGCGGGGCGCCGGATGGGCGGCGCGGCCGGGCGGGCGGGTGGTGTCCGGAGCGGAAAGTCGCCAACACGGAGGGCGCGGATCGAAGGACGTGCCGGGCTGCCAGCCAGGAGTCTTGCGCGCAGTTGTCGGTGGTGTGGGTGGGGAGGCGGCAGATTCTCACGGCATAAGGCCCGTGATGTCGGCAGGGCATATGCGGGCGGTGTGATGAGCCAGTGGCACTTGCTGCAGAACGGGACTGGGGTCCAGTCCGGACGGAGTCGTAGTTGAGCGTGGTGCAGCCAGGCAGGGGCAGCGGGTTGCGCGGCGGTCTGGCGGGCGCGTGCGCAGAGCGCCGCGACGATATCGGCGTTGCGGCAGTACAGTGGTGAAGCAGCATGAAGGGTGGCATGGTACGGGTGCTGCCCGGCGGACTCAATAGCGAGAGACGGTGGGCCTCCGCCAGGTCATCACCCCTTTGGGTCCCTTGAGGCCCTCGAGTAGAGCATGCGATCCGTGTCGGTGAATGTCGCCCAGTGCGCCAAGGGCCGTATGTTACGTTCGAAGGCCGCGAGGTAAAGGTGAGGCGTGCCGAACGAGACGAAGGACAGATGGTGCAGATGCTGGCGGAGTTCGGTCTTGCTGTTGAAGGCGAAGCGCGCTGGCGTAGCGGTGGCGTCGGCACCAGTCTGGCAGCGGTCGACAATGCGCGCCTCCGCCGCGGTGCCGCGGCGCAGGAGGCAGCAGGAACAGGTCGGCTTCGGGCGTCAACGGCGGGAGCCTGATGGAGCCGGTGGCGTCAGCCAGGAACTGGGCTTAGTCCGACGTCCTGTTCGAGGTGTAGGTGCGTCGCGTCCTCCACCGCATCACCGTCGGGGGTGAAAGTGCGGAGCTGGTTGACGATTTCCGGCAGGCGCTTCCGTGCGTCCTTGAGCTCGGTGGCCGACCTGACACTCGTGCGCAAGTGGCAGCGTCGTGCTAGAACACGAACAACATGGGCCTCATAACCGCATGAGTGTCATGTGTGTATGAAGTGAACGTGGCATGTGACCTAGTGTCAGGACAGGCGACGTGGCGCGTGCGTGGTGTGTCAGTGGCGTGTCACTGGGACAGGCTGGTGATCCCAGCCATGTTGTTGGGAACGTTGTCCCACTCATTGACTCTGAACACTGGGCACGCACCATCATGAACGAAGGATTCGGTTGCTGCTCAACAGGTTGAGCAGCGGGAACCGCAACGAAGGGCGCACATGGTGGCGTACCATACGGCGATGGTCCATACACATGATGATTTTGATGGTCACGACGAGAGTGTTGGCGTTGGGAACGGAATGGACAGCATGCGGCGGCGAAGTGCCTTAAGTTGTGACAGTCGTCGTCACATTCGACGGAATCGAATCGGGTGTCACGCGGGTTAAACCGAATGAGTAACTGCGGTTGATCATGGCGACGATCGTTGTGGCGCGAACTGTCATCACGTCCACCACGTCCACGCGAAAACGGACGTTCTCTGCCTCGCCAGCGACCTCGGCCGGGACAATCATGGTCACGGCCGCGGTCACGTCCACGATAGTAGGAACGGTCGCGAGGAGTATAGTTGGTGTCCGGAGGTGAGGCAGTAGAGAATGAATATAACGTCGTATTGTTGGTGGTCGGGTTCGGATGGTGAAGCAAATAGTTGCTCACTTGGGTATCTAAGTAATTCCGGAGCGAACGTAGATAATCCGAATCAGAAGCATCAGCAGCTTGGACTACATATGCGAAACTTGCACGAGTGAGTTTATATTCCCGAATTTCTGATCTCACTGAAAGGCACGTCGAATTGCGCAGCAGCAGCATAATCACGTAGAAGAAGAACATAATGATCAACTTCGGTGAGGAATTTATCGAGCTCCTCAAAACCATTGGGGGCATGATGCTGTATATACAGCGCGTTTTTGATAGCAAGCACACGTCGAGCCCCAAAGCCTTCGAACGAGCCTTCCAGATGTTCCCATAACTCACCGATCTTACAACAAACTTGGCAACGAGCCACAATGTGGGCAAGAAGCATGCAGTAAATATGCAACTGCCGAAAACCACTCGCGTTGAGCATGCGTTTTATTGCTCTCGAGCTTCCGAGAGTTCCGTATTGTCCGGACGATACAGACGACGACGATGAACGGAGTCATCATCATCATCATCATCATACTCGAGTTTGAAGAAGAGTCAGATGATCGACGTCGTTTTGTTCCGTAAACTCGACGACCATACGATGCTTCCAGACAGGCCAACCATCACGGCAACGGGCTCGCTTCTTGCCTGGAGTTAATAACGGGGGCATTCATTTCACAAACAGGATGCCCCTCCTTCATGGTAAAAGAGTCCACGTCCACGCGTCGTGCGAGCTGCTATTTCCAATCCGACAAAAAAAAAAGTGATACGCAGCAGAGTGTATTTCGAAGAAGACGTACGATGATGTCGCGTAGATATACACGAAGTGGATGAGGGCCAGGCTCGAAAAACGGTGACCACGATGATGAACTGGTGCAATCAATCAATATGACACTTCAACTTTGTTGATTTCAACGTCGGAACGCGACAAAATCTCAGTCGTTCGTCGTCGCCAGCAATTAAAAAATTGCGAACTACCGACACGTAAGCAAAGTCGCGTACAACAACAACAACAACACCACCACGTTCGTGAAGGACGGAAAAACGATCCGATGCCCGTAGCTCTCGCGAACACTCAGCATGGGGGGCCCATAAGGTCGTTCGATCGAAACGAACACCGTGCTTACCATATTATATGTTGATGATCACGACGAATTCGAGATGATTGATTAGGGGGAAGTATAATGTCGTGTTCCGGTACATTGTACCGGACACACAGAGTCCGACAGGTGCCGGAACCAATCTATACTACCTGTGTGAGAACTGAAATGGGGATGAGAGAACTATAATGGGGATGTGGTGCAGGGGTAAGTGTCATAGCTTCCTCACACAGGTGCTGGAAAAGAAAGAAAAGGAAAAAGGGGGAAGTGAGGTCCTCACACAGGTGCTGGAAAAGAAAGAAAAGGCAAAAGGGGTAAGTGAGGACCTCGAGAAGCTTTGAGGAAGACGTCACAGAGGCATTGTGGCAAGAAAACAGCAGAGATCAGGGCGAAGATCACGAAGTGAGGTAAAGAGCGCGAAGCCGGAGGAAGGAAGGAGCTTCCGTACTGCGGGTGAAAATGTCGCTAAGATTGTGAAGGCGGGGTATGTGCTTGAGATCAATGATGTGGTTGCGATGATGATATTCGGCGGTACTGTAAAAGCGAATGTCAATATGGCGGGTGCGCCGTGTGAGACATTGGAGACGAACTTGTGCGAGCGGGAGCAGTAGGCTACCATAGAGCCAGCAACGAGAAAACAAAGAAACAGTTGTAGAGTGGCGGTCATCAGGGTCGTCGGCCCAGCTGGAGTCGGAATAACCACAGAGACGAAGGGTTTTAGAATCGCGACCAAGAATAAGGGCAAGATCCTGAGTACCGTTGGTTCTCCGAGGGCGATCACGCGTAATGCGAAGACCAACGTAAGAGGTGAGATCAAGTTCATTGACGTCAGTGAAAGCGCGGAAACGGAGGAAAAAAAGGCACGGTAATGGTGAAATGCAATGAGGAAGGTGCGCCACAAAGTTAATCAACGACCAAAACAGGGCGTGAGAACGACGGTAGAATTGAG
>JAQMWT010000598.1:0-81343 GCA_029834535.1 Chrysophaeum taylorii | reverse complement strand
AGATGGCAAACTCGCGCATCAACTTGTTGCGACTCTTTACCGTTGTCGGTTGAATCATCTGGGGCAAGTAGCCCTTGAGAGAATATTAATGACAAAAGACTCGAGGACAGACTCAGCAGTCTTATCGTTCAAAACATCAGAATCAAGAAATGCGAGAACGGATCAAAAAATACTAGAAGATACGTCTCGGGACCAGCGCTGGGCAAGGTCCAAATAATCCATGCAAAGAACGACACCATCACCATCGTAGACGGGCTGCAGAGTCCAGCTCGTTTCGGCTCAGGCGTACAGCTTTCTGACAAACTAAGCATTCAGCAATGAAGACTCCAATTTCGTTCGATGTGGGGCCACCAAAATCGTTCTTGGATAGCCTGGACGGTACTGTGACGTCCCATGACCACCGTTAACCGGAGTGTCATGATAGAGTCGAATAATGCGTTTGCGCAACGTAGCAGGTGCAACAATCATCGGGTGCAAATCAGCAGAAATGCGGTAAAGAACATCTTTTAACGACTTCGAATCGTTCGTTCGCTCGGGAACGTCGTGGCGTCTGACCTTGGGCCATTCGGTAGCGAATATCTCGCACGTATCAGATTCTTTGCTCACGTGCGATCTCCGCGAAGTCAATCTATTCGGGTATACTTAATATAATCTTTGTAAGGCGTCTTGATCTGTGTGATTCATACGCAGCGGTTCTTTGACGTTGTCTCGTAGCGTGGATAGCCAATTTCATCGGATCCTTTTCAGGGCTTCGTCTCGTCTTCCGGCAGTTCGGTCGTAATAAACGACATTATGAAGTGGCAGGAGACGGGAACTCCTCGGTCATCAACAGGTCGGGAAGCTCTTGGAACACTAAATACGCGTGTTCAAGGTTCTCCAAACTCGTCAGTCTCGATGACATGATCAATCGGGTTGCGGGAGACAGTCAGGGATACTCATTCCCGGTGACTTTCCCGGCTTATAACCAAGTTCAGGGTCAAAATTGGCGAGGCGCATCGCCCAACGAGCAAGCTGCCCAGACGAGTGCGTCGCCTTACGTAAAAACGTCAAATTTCGGTGATCGGTCTCCAAAACAGTCCGGTGCCCTTCAATGTAGGCTCGAAAGTGTTCTAGAGAAAGTATAACTGCCAGCAGCTCTAGCCGACGGGGCTCATAATTCCGCATCTCCTTCGGCACAGCTCGGCTCCAGTATTCAATTACTCGTTCTTCTCGAGTCACTCTTCCGGCATCGTCCTTGACTTCGACAATCTGGAAGAGATATGCCCCAAGTCCATCCTTGGAAGCATCGGATCGGATCTGAAAAGGCAGATCATAATCGGCGTGGTAGACTCCTTCCAGCGTCTTTGGATTCGGCTTCAAGCCTTCTGGGGTAGAAATGTGTCCCAGAAATTCTATATCATCCTTGAGAAGGTGGAACTTCGCGGTTCGACCGCTGTACCCTCTCTGTGCCAATGACATCACTTCGATCAAAACTTGTAAATGTCGATGAAGATCGTCGGATCCCATCATAATATCGTCAACAAACGCAACCAAGTCTTGATACATCCAGTTCGAAAGGTCGCTCGCCATTTGCTTGAAAAGAGCTCCGGCTGTCTTCACACCTAGAGGTAATCAAGAAAATGTGAGCGCCAAGTGGCTAACCATCGTGACAGCGTCCTGCGCTGCCGGATCCAGACGAAGGTTGTGGTATCCCCACCTAATATCAATGCATGTCCGCCATCGTCTCATCGCGAGAAAGCTAAAGCATCATCTTGTCGAATGTTTGGCCAACTGTCATTGACCAATTGATCGTTGAGCTGACGTAAGTCAACTGCAGCACGGAACGCGTTTGACGTTCCAATCTCAGCTCCTTTCTTCGGAATCACCTCAGGAAAGCCCCAAGGTGAGTTGGCCGGACGAATGACTCCATCCGGCACCACTCGCTGATCTGCTTGCGGAGACAATCGAGTTTCGCAGGCGTCAATCGGTAGGGCGTCATCTTAATCGGTCGCGGATTCGCGTCTTTGAATCGTAGAGACACAGGAGAGTCCACAGGTCTCATAATCGGGTCGAAAAAGGCCAAGAATATTGCACAATGACGGAGCATCAGTTTCGCCTCGTCATCTAAGTGCGGATTGTCAGGAATTCCCAGCTCCTGCACAACCTTGTCAACTTCTTCCTTCGTAGGAATTTTAACTTTCATCTTTCGTTGTCCTTGACATGCTCAGGAGTCTGCGGCAGTGGTGCACCCTCGGCATCGCGCGGCGCATCTTTCCATGGCACATCGAACTTTTTCTCGTATTTTAGTTTCACTTCCGGTTGGCTTTTGTTGATCCTCTCGCCTTTGACACGAACACTCGGCTCGCTCTTAATCTTCGGTTCCCGATCTCGCTCAGGATCTGGCGGAACGTCTAAATTGGTTGTCGGGGGGCCCAGCAGAAGAAGCATGAGACGTCCCCATCTCATCTGTTGCAGGCGGAATCAACGGTACCTCTGGAGGTTTCCATTTGGTGTGATCTTGAAGATCATCAGTCGACACCCATTATGACGTGTGCGCGTGTTTAACAGCGGAACTTGTACGTGACGAAGGGTGGTTTCATCAATTTGTAAATAATAATCAAACGGTCGGTCTGCAGGACTCAACGCTGACGGCAAAGCTTCGCCGCTCAGGTGAAATTCCTTGGTCACAGAGTTGTGCAGATCGAGCATTAATAAGGCCATCGTGTCAGGTGGCACGGACGCCAAGTGTTTCAACGAGGTCGTCCTGGCGAAGCCGGCCCAATCAAAATCAGGGGTCGTCAGCAACTCCGAAGTCATTTCAGATTCAGAGATCTGTAATCGGAACGGTGCGGTCCTACGCGAAGCGGGACACGCGTGTATAATAAGCTGCGTCTGTCGCGGCTCGTGATGATCCTAAATTGTTCATCTGAAGTAAATGTCGTTCGTCGGCGTAACCAAGTGCTCCGGCGAACTTTGCTGCATATTCTTGCAAGTCTTTGGAACTGCGCGCAAATGGAGCGGATGGCTGGAAACCAACAATCGCGACAGCTCATCAAACTAGGAGTTATGTCGTAAAAATTGACGACGTATACGTACGGGTGCAAACGTGCAACGTAAGAAATAATCGAGGCCTCCTGCTCTATCAACCACATGAAGAAACCAGCCATCTTGCATAATTTCATCGTCCAGTGGGTAGCGGTGACTCCCTTCCAACATCTCTGGAAGTCAAGTTGCACAGAGCGGAGTGTACGCAGGGTGGCGACGCGACACACATCGACGACGACCATTCCGCGTAGGGTAAATAAGATTCGATCAACCGTAAGGTTTAACATAGTGACCTGTGTGCTGCACCACAGGAATATTCGGAAAGTTCTTGTGGTGGATCTGGTTGGCGGTGTCCGACGCATCGAGTGCTAGCACGACTCGAAACGACGTCCCACACGTTTCGTTGGCTCGTTGGAGACCTAAAGTACTGCCTCCGGCTCCACTGAACATCACCACCTTGCGATAAGTGATTGGAAGCCATTGAACCTTTTCATATCGGCGGCGGATCTCCGCTTCGGTGATCTCGCGGCATTTCTTTTCATCTTTTTCTGACCTTCGAGCGAAATCGTCGCTGCCTTCAGGTCGTTTGAGGGTGGACTTGTCCGTCATAGCGGTCATAGCGTCCTTCTGCACCGTGCTCAGCAGCATCGGCGGGGAGATTCGTCGCATCGCGTCAAATGACTAGCGACAGAAACGGTGAAAGAAAGGTTCCCCTTGTCCTTCTTCACATTCTTTCGTAAGTTCGTTGATCGTAGAGACGTTCAACTCATCTTCGTACCTAACGATATCACCAATCGCAAGGGCTTCGCCTTGAGTGACGATCGTCGGCACTTCTTCCGTGGCAGTAACTGCCACCCGAGCAGCGGACCGGTCGCGCTCTTCGCAAGAAGAACACATTCCTTCGACAACTCCCAACTGCTCGTTCTCAGCAAACGTAGCGACGAAAACCTGCCCTCTTTCCATAGCTTCGACAAAATAACCGGTAGATTGTACGTTCGACCGGGCTCGATTTGAATGCGCGCGCGTAAGCGATTACTTCTCGCGCGTCTTCTCCCGGATGGGGAGAATTTGGTCGTATGTCCCCGCGTAGCCATGGCTACCTACGTTCCGGCGGCGGGCTTCGGAGATCTTTAATCGTGCTCAAACGAGCATAAACTCGAGTCTTGACCAGTCGAGACTCTGCCGAAAGGCATCGTGTTGATGATTGTAAATCGGTACGGTTATCGGATTCCGATCGTAAATCGACCGAAAGGTCACGATTGGTGCATCGACTCGTTCATCCTTAACTTTAATCTTCTTGCGCCCGTAGACGACTTGGGTTCGACAAAAACAGATCCGATCATGGGGAAAATCCACGATGGCTCCTAAAACTCGTATATCGCGCCCTCCCAACAGGAACAGATAATTCGTATCGGCTACAATAGCAACAATGGGAGCGGCGTCATCGGCGAAAGCGACCCGAAGGGCGATCCAACGATGGATCGTCGTCGTATTCAACCCTGATCCGTACAGCTTGCGCTTAATCGGAAGTTCGCCTTCATCGAAAATCAACTGATCTCTGGTCAACTTTTTGACCATTTCTCGGCAAATACAAGAAACATCTGCCATTCCATCGACACCAATGGTCGTCGAGAATTTCGGACCGTCACGATTCTTGTAGATGTGACAGGCTATAAACGTTAAAGTACCCGTATCTAAGCAACTGAGGGTAATCAAATCATCTTCGATCGTCTTGCCATCTCGCGGCGTCAACGAAGTGTGAGCACATCGGGCTCTGAATCGCTCATCTCCGGGGTTGGGCATCGATACCGCGGCTTGAGCTTTCGTATTATCTGTTGTTGGCGTCTTCGCCATAATGCTCGCGGAAGCCTCTTTATCTGGCGGCTTTCGCTCTTCCTCCAAGACAATCTCAGAGGGAATCAGTGCTGGTAGGGGATCCTGGTCTTCGTAGTTCACGGAAGCAAAGGACCCCTCCCATAAATCATTCATTTCGTCTTTCCAGAATGCATCTGTAAATTCATTCGTCGCCTGCTGATCCTCATCAGCATCGGCGATCGGTTCCGTGTCAGCTGCGGCTTTGAGTCTGCAGCTGCGCGGTTGTTCTGGTGGCTTCTTCAGCAAGAAATTCTGAGCTTTCGTCCACCAATCCTGCAGGTTCCACGTCTGCTCGTCTTCGTCACACTCGAGAACGCTGCTAATCTTCTTCATAAATCTATCCTTTTCTTCCGGCGGCGTATCCGTGTCTCGATCCGTAGTAATCGAAACCGTTTTGGGGGGGTCCGCAGGAAAAGATGGCGTCGTCCCCGACGTCAACTCTGTCGTAAAATCGTCGTCTGCAATACTCGCGCTGGTCATCGTCTCTTCAGTCGAATGCGCGCACGAGCTATCACTGCAGAAATTCATGTCTGGCTCACAGCCAGTTCGGTCGCCAACGGTCGTCTCTGGAGGGTCCAAAGATAAGCCGATGGCATCGAGGGCTTCCTCATCAAAAATAAACGGTGGGTCGTCCATGGACGACTCGTCAAATAACGTTAACGCAGACACTGGTTCACAGAGTGTAGCTTCTTCATCTTCCGAATCTGAATCGCCTTCCCAGTATCGTGTAGCTTCAAGTTCCTCGCTCGAATCTTCGAGCTCATCGCTCGACATCTGCTCATAAATCTGTGCCAAAGACCGACGATTGGTCAGCACGTCGTTGGGTGGCTCGTCCATCGGTGGGCGAGCAAGATCTTCGAATGCGGCCGCGGCAAGGGCGTCGGCAGCGTCGTCGGTGCGGGTTTCCGTGTTCGGGTACACCGTCACTCCTAATGGTAACTGTTGACCGCAAGGGGTCGTAAATGCGAACGTTGCACTCGAAAAACTCGAATTATATTGGTGTCGGCCTCCGTCGTATTCGTCGTCGCGCGATCGGCGTCGTCTGTGCCGGCGCGAACTTCGACTGGGGCTCTTGTTATCTTTGTCTCTCTCTGGCGTCAGTTCGGCAGGTCCTAGTACATCTGGCTCGTCCCTGTAGGCGACTGGTGCTCCCAAGTCTATCCGAACTGGCTCAATTGTCTCGTCTATCCAAACATCGACGCCTTCGTCGTCTTTTTGCCAAACCTCCGACCAAACGTAAATTAAATCTCGGTTGGCCAATAACTCCGTGCCTCGGGGTCGGAATTGTACTTCTTTCCGCTCTGGCGGTTTCTTCTTCAGGAAACATTGAGCTCGTATCCTTATCGTCGGTACGCTCATCTTCCTATTATCCATGCTGATCGTCCCATCCAAATTCGGTTCCGGGCGGCAGCTATACTCATCCCTCATAGTATGTTCGGGATCTTTCTTTATCACGTAGCCATCATCATATGCAGGCTGAAAATCTTTGAACTCTTCGTTCGTGAGTAATACGCCAGGGCTTTCACTGAGCTCCAAAGGCAGTTCATGCGTTATAAGATTCTTCATCTCTTCCGCTTTCGTATTCATTTTCTCGGCCGTTTCACTCGGCCTCATCCTCCATCGCTTCGAATATCGGCAATCGCCTCGTCACTAAAAATGTCGGCACACGAATTGTCTGCCATCGTCAAAGGGAATAAAACATCTGCAAAAACGTCTGCAGTCGGTTCGTCGGGGGGGGCTGCAAAAGAAGAAGGCGTCGTCCCCGACGTCATATCTGTCAAAAACTGGCCACCAAAGGGCACGTGACGTTCGATGGGTGTGTACTCAGGTGCGCGCTTATCATTCGAGGTAATCCTCTGCGACGCATCGTCGATCGATCGTGGAGGCGACGTGCCATCCACTTGAATGTTCGGAGGTAAACTCATAGCATCGAGCGTAGCAGCGGCGGGTCCCTTACTTTGGGCGTCATCGGCTGCACGGGGCTCGTAAATCGGATTCACACATAACTCCGGCGCGTCGTCAAGACCGAGGGTTGTGTCAGCTGACGACAAATCATATCGTGCCACCAACGGTGACACCGGGTTAGAAGCGGTAGACGGCTTCGACCCGTAGTTTATTTAACGACGTTTCGGTCAAATTCTTCGATTCTGTGGGGATTTTGGTTTGGGTGAGCTCCTTCGACTTGGATTGCTCTTGATCGTAGTTTAACGACGTTTCGGTCATCTCGGACGACTCGTCGTCGTCGTCGCGCGGCTTCCTGACTTTCGCTCGCGTTCGCGTGGGCGGCGGTACCTCCGAGGGTCGGAATTCTCCCTCGAGACCGTTCTCTCGCCTCGGGCGATTCGGCATACGCAATTCATCTATTTCACGTGTCAACGCGCTTGCTTGATCTTGGAGGGCGTCTGCTCGAGCATCGGCCATACGCAGTTGCTCTCGCATTATTTTTATCTCATTCCAGTGTAGCCGTTCTTTTCGTTCGATCTCTTCCCCTAATAGTTTTAAAAGTCGTTCTTGTGCGCGTTCGTTCTCTTCGCGTAATGCCCGCAAGTGAGCTTCGTAGAACTCATTCATTTTCGTTGCATCCGGGGGTTCTGCACGCGTTGACGGAGCTGTCGATCGTCCTCCCGCCGGTCTCACCGTGGGCTTGCCGTCGTCGTAGTTTAGCTCTTCTTCCTCGTCAACTTCTGTGTCGTGCTCTTCTTCATCATCATCATTATCATCATCATCATTCCGCTCGTTCGTCTCATCCTGACGGCTTGGCGGTTCTTCATATCGTAGCTGCTCGACGGCAGCATCATCGTCTTCCATATCGGCTCTGGCTCGTTCTAGTCGGCCGAGATCAGAGCGGGTCCAAAATGGTTGAGTCGTCGTCGTTCTCGTGCTCCTTCGGCTCCGGAACTTCTAATCGTCCACGACACGCGTAATATCGTCGTTGCGTGCGTCTTCCACCGACAAATCTATCCGTACGGTGGGCGGCAGAACTCGTCTCTGCCCGGCAAACAATGCCTTATCCGTGAGTTGCGATCTCACTCCGCTCGCCTGCGGCAGCGGTACCCGGGTTGCGCGTCGGTTAGCACCAAATCGCGCGTCGTCACTTCCGACGACAAACGTATCCGGCCGGGGAACTTTCCCACGGCAATGGTCCTTCTGGAATTCCTTGTCGGCGCGCTTGATCAGGGCGCGCACGGCTTGTCCGGACCGTGTAGAGAATGCAAGATGCACTAGTTCGTTGCGACCGATATAGTCGCTCGAATCTCGTATTCCTCCACCACCTGTGGCGTAAGGAGAATTTTAGGGGCTACCTGGCGTGCCTTCGAATCCTGGCTCGCCGATCGCGTCCGTGCCCTTGGTGGGATCACTGGACGAGGATGGCCGTTCTCCCGCCACGCGACCACAAACAACTCCTGCGCCTGGTCCTCTCAACTTGAGGATCGGCTGTTGCTTTATGATCAAGGATAATCGAAATCAGAAATCAGGGTGACACGTGTCACGGAAAAGGAAGATGATGTCATAGAAAACTCTGACATCATCGGAACGGAGTAGGGTGCCCCTGATAAGGGGGGCCCTAGAAGAGGGGTAAGCCTTAGGAGGCGGGAGTTGCCGCCACACGACCTACGGGCGGGGCCCGTCCTCTCTTCGCCTGCCCCACGCCTCGGCGATGACCCCGACTAGGTCCCGCGTACTTATCTCCGCCCGCCAGGCACATCCCTCATACCCCACAAACCCACCCACATCCTTCATGCTCCCCACACCCCCCCCCCTCTTAGCAGTCGACATTTAAAGACAGACAGACAAACAAACATCTGTCGATTAGTAGTAAGGATTATTATTAGTGTGGTTCGTTCCCAGAATATGAACGTTTTGGGCGTGCGATTAATTATTGGAGGCGGTTGGCCGATCTGCTCCTTGAGCCCCAGTTCGCATTTCTCTGGTGCTTCTCTTATAAGTTCGCTCTCGGGCGGCACCTTCATAAACCAGGAGGATCCTGTTGAAAAGAGGCAGGAAACCAGAGAGCGCGCCACTCACTCGCGAGCGCGGACACGAGCAAAAGGCCACCCGTGCGGCCGTTTGTTGTCTAGATGCGCGGGTTCGAAAAGTCCCCGGCGCGCGAACGCCATGGACTTGTACACCACGCGGGAGATGGATGGAAATGGGGAAAAAAAAATGAAGTACTAAAGAGGTCGATAAAGACAGGGAACTAGACACAGGCTTCGAAGGAGGGAGATGCCAGCCACAGGCGGGCAGTGTCGGACGTGTCCATTAGTCGTCGGATGTCGAGGTTGGTCGGATGTTTAGGTTGGTCGGAGCGGGGGCAAATCGACCGATTCGTTTCGTTTCGTCGAAAGCTTCGACCAGCGCAGTCGTGCACGGGTAGTCTCTGGGTCATAGACGCAGGTTCGGACGGCGCGCAGAGGATAGGACGTCGAAAAGGTCGCGGAATAAGGCACGCGGATTTATTTTCGAGGGAGATTTGTTTGTTGGAGTATAGGGTGGGGCCCACAAAAGAGATAAGATCATTCGAGCGGCTTGAGAACGGGGGCGTCGTCGGGGTTGACGCGGTGCATGCGGACGGCGCCGAGGATGCGTTCCGGGAGTTCCTCGGGTTTGACGCCTTCGATAACAAAAGCGAGATCCAAGACGAGAGTAGAAGTAGCGGAGCGGACGACGGAGAGAATGCGCCTGGCGAGAGGACTGCCGACGATGTCGAGGTCGACCTCGAAGTAGTCGGGTCCCGAGAAGTACGAGAGCTTGACAGCCTCGGCGAGCTTAGCGGCGTTGGTGCCCGAGCCGACGGCTCGGCGGACGATCCAGTTTCCTTCGACGACGCGCGGAATGAGCTTGAGTCTCGCGTCGCGGTAGGCGTCGTCGCCGGCAGCGAAGCGCTCGAAGACGGTGCGCGCCGCGTCGTCGTGGGCTCGACGCGAGTCTGGAGGGTCATCCGAATCGTCGTCGGAGGAGGAGGTATCGTCCGAGGTATCGGACGAGCGGCGCGGCTTCAGTCGTCGTCTTTGTCGTCGTCTTTGTCTTTGTCGCGGCTGCTTCTCGGTCGCCCAATAGACCACGAGATTCCCCCAGGGCATGCAGAAGTTGACCGCGAAGAGCGTGGAGTGGGCGTCGTCGTGCGCGGCTCGTCGGCGTCGGCGCTTGGCCACGAAGGCGCCGGGATGTCGCGCGACGTGCTGCTGCGGGACGTCCGTGAGGAAGAGATCTACGCCGGCAAGGGGGAAGAGGGAGGCGCCCGAGGGGACCTTGACGCGGTCGTCGAGGTAGGTCTCGCCGCGGACGCGGAAGAAGGAGGCGTCGGGCTCCGACCAGCAGTGGCCGCCGGCGGTGAGGGGCGCCGGCCAGCGCGCGAGCGAGTAGTCGACGTCCTCGACGTCGACGACGGCGGGGACCTCGTCCTCGTCGTTTTCGGGAGGAGAGGCTTCATTTTTATCCTCGTCGGGTTCGACGACGACGACGTCGTCGTCCATCCGCTTCTTGTAGTCGGGGGGTGGACCGTCGGTGGACGACGCGACGAGGCGCGCGCCGAAAACCGCGCCCGCGGCGAAGACGGCCGCGAGGAGCGTCGGGGGAACGGAATAGACGCGGTGCGCCGCGGCGACCGCAACGGCACCCAAAGCGGCCGCGAGACGCGCCGTCGGAAGAGCGGCGAGGACGAGGGCGAGGTTCTTGTTATCGTCTCGCGGCCTCGGAGGAGGAGGAGGAGCGTTCGACGACTCGTCTTCCATCCCCTCGATCGACGACGCGTCGGTCGTCCGAGTCGCGGGGGGATCGACGCGGCGCGGGCGCGCGAGGGGGGGCGGCCCGAGGAAGCTCTTGAGCTCGGGGGAGCGGCTTATCGCGGCGTCGGCGACGAGGCGCCGAAGGGCGGCGTTGATGAGCTCGACGCGCCGCCCGAGGAGCGTCGCGCTCAAGAGTCGCTGCGGGTTCATCGCGCCGTGTTTCCGGTCCAGTTCCGCGTCGAGGTCGTCGCCCGCCAAGGCCAAAAACTCCCGGAAGTCGGCGTGCGTCTTGCGGACGACCCACGGCTCGACCCGACCGTACCCGGTGGCCTGGACGTGATAGCTCACGACGACGCGCCATCCGACTCTCGACGCCGAGTAGTCGTAGACGCAGGCGCTCGCCAACCGCGACTCCTCTTCCTGGACTTCGGCCCACAGGCTGTCGTCGGGCTCGAAGGTCTCGTCGTCCTTCTTCACAAACCCGCGGCTCGCGGCCCGGAGCCTGGGCCGAAGGAGCGCCGCCCGGCGCAACGCCCCTAGCCACGCGTCTCGCTCCGACGCCGACGATAAGGCGATCCACTCCTCGCGCGACGGCACCCCCGCAACCCGCAGGACGCCCCCGACAGCCCCGCAGATCGACACGTGGATCGCCACGCAATACGGCCGCTCGCAGTCCTCCACGGCGGTAGCGCCGTACACTTCAAGTTCGCCGCGCGCCTTGGCCCCCGAGGCCATCGCGGCCTCGCTCTCCCAGTACGACAGCCGCGCCGACTCCTCGGGCAGGCAAAAGAACCGCGACCGCCACACTCCCTTGTACCGCCCGCGCTTCATCGCACTGCTCCGGAGGCTCATGGGGCCAGCGCGCTCCTCATGCTGCTGCATACCACTTTTGGTACCGTCTTTTTACAACTACTGTACCGGGAATTTATTATGCGCCTTACGCTTATTATTTGTAATAAATAATAACAAGAAAGAAAAGTCGTGCAGCAACAAACAAACCCTTGACAGTAGGGTCGGATAAGAAAGTTCGTACGAGCCGTTAACTATGTTTCAGTTTGTACTAAGACATACTCAACGGATCGCTGAGCTATGTTCATTTGTACTCAAGCAGTATGTGCCGCCACGCCGCGAGATCGTCGCGATGGAACTAGTCCCCATAGTGAAGTCGGCATCCTTTCGTCCCCTCACGCAAAAAAAGGAAAAAGCCCACGCGTTGTAGGACCCGTCGTTGCGGCGCGGGCTAGTCTCGTTTTCTTATCCGACCCTAACAAGGGATGCGCGAGCAGAGGAAGAAAACGTGCCCCGAGTGCTCCCCCCAGCGCCTTGGGAGGAGCGGAGCTCTCTAGAGTAGGCAGCATCGTCTGCTACGAACGAGAGCGCGATTTTATTTTGGGGCGAATTTTATTCGCATTGTAGAATGGGAAACCGGGGGGAGAAGGAAGGAGGGAGGAAAAAAACCCCTGAATTCGTTCGATGCGACTCCTAACCTCCTCTGTTTTTTTCTTCTCAAACGGGGTGCGGAGCCAGCGTCACTGAGCCGCCAGGTGTCACCGAACCTAAGCGAGCCAGTGACGCTGGCGCCGTTACAAGTGGTCCTCCTCCTCGTCGTCGTCGTCGTCGTCATCGAGAACGGGGATACCCGCCATGTCGCCCTCGTCTGTGGAGGCGTCGTCGTCATCGTCGTCGTCGACCTCCCCGCGCTCTTCCATCTGTTCTCGGCGCAAACGGCGAAATCGGGAGAGGTTGCGGTAAGGCATTGTCTGGTCGTTGTCGACGACGGGGGGGGAGGAAGTGGTGGGAGCGGCAGAGGAGCGCTCGCGCACCCGGCCGACAAAACCTGCGAAGGCGGGCTTGTTTCTCGACGACGGCAGAGGCGGCGCCTTGGGTCGCGGCTCCTTGGACGTCGCATCCTTCTTCTCGAGACCATCGTCGTCTTCGAAGCGGACGGTCTTTTTCGCGGGTTGGCTCGTGGGCGTCACGGCGCGGGGTGGCGCGACGGGCTCGCGGGGTGTGTCGAGGAGCACGGCGGGGGGTGGCGCGACGGGCTTGCGGGGTTTGTCGAGGAAGCCTTTGTTCCATTTCTTGGAGAGTTTAGCCGGCTCGCGGGCGTCGGCCTCAGCCTGCGCTTCCATTCGCTCAAGCTCCTCGAGGCGCGCGCGGAAGGCGGCGTAGGTTCGCTCGGGTTTTCGCTGCGGGAATTCCACCGGCGCCGGAGCGGTCGGCGCGGCCACCTTCTTGTCGGCCATCTTCTTGGCGACAACCTTCTTGTCAGACACCTCCTTGAGCTGGCGGCCGATCTCGCGGAGCGCGTCGGAGGAGGACTGGAGCATCTCGTCGAGCGTCCGGACACCCCCCGACACGACCTTGCCGTGTTCGTCCTCATACTCGGCGATTTCCGCAAAGGTAGTAGTCATCTTTCATCACAAACCCATTTTTTTTATCATGCGGGGCGTTGCCGTCCGGCGGATGACGTCGTCGATCGTGTCGGTCGACCGGCGCGGGCTCGGGCGCGTGGGATACGCCGAGCTGACCGAGGATCTACGGCTCCTCAAGGAGCCGGAGACGCCCCTCGGCGCGGAGCTCGCCTCGCAGATAAAGGCGCGCGGCCCCGTGACGGTCCACGAGTACATGCGGCAGTGCCTCCTCCACCCGCGGCACGGGTATTACGCGAGGCCGGGGGCCGAGCGCGTCATCGGGAAGGACGGGGACTTCATCACGGCCCCCGAGGTGTCGCAATTGTTCGGCGAGTTGGTGGGCGTTTGGCTCGTGAGCGAATGGCTATCGCTCGGGAAGCCGTCGCCCGCGCGCGTCGTCGAAGTCGGCCCCGGCCGCGGCACGCTGATGGCCGACGTCTTGCAGGCGACGACCTCGTGGCCGGAGTTTCGTCAGGCTGTTCGCGTCGAGATGGTCGAGGCCTCGCCGTCGTTGCGTACGGCGCAACAGCTGAGGCTCGGCGCGCGACCGCTCGCCGATCGCGGCAGAACCTGGAGGCTCCCCGACCACGATCGCTTCGGGACGAGCGTGCGATGGCACGAGTCGCTCCGAGATTTGGACGACGAGCCTTTCCCCTGCCTCTTGGTCGCCCAGGAGCTCTTGGACGCGATGCCCGCGCACCAGTTCGTCAAGACGCCGAGCGGCTGGCGAGAGAAACTCGTTGACGTCGACGACACCGACGACTCGGCCCACCACTTTAGATTCGTCCTCGCACCCTCGCCCACGCCGGCGAGCCGCGCCCTTACGCTATCCTCCTACCTCGCCGCCTACGATAGTAGTAACTGCGACGACGCGACGATCGAGGTCTCGCCGACCGCGCTCGCGACCGTCGACGACGTCGCTCGACGCGTCGCGCGACACTCGGGCGCCGCCCTCTTCGTCGACTACGGCAAGACCACCTGCCTCGGCGATACGCTCCGCGCCTTCAAGCGTCACGCGCAGGTCATGCCCCTCGGCGACCCCGGCCTCGTCGACCTCACCGTCGACGCCGACTTTGCCGCGTGCGCCAAGCAGGCTGCCCTCGTCGACGGCGCCCGCGTCTACGGTCCTATCGACCAAGGCGAGTGGCTCGGCCGCATGGGGATCGCACACCGCCTCGAGGCCCTCCTCAACAACGATGCCATCACCGATACCCAGGTCGACCACCTCATCACCGCCTGCGAGCGCCTCTGCGACCCCGCCCAGATGGGCGGCCGCTACAAGGTGCTCGCCATCGCCCACTCAAAAACCCACGCCCTGGGACTCGAAGCCCCCGCCGGCTTTCGCCCGGATGAATCCGTTTCGCCCCCGCCCGACCCCCTCTCCGTCATCTCCCCCTAGTACACTGTGTTATTCTCACGATGGTCGATGGACGACGATGATTGATGATGATTGATGATGATGATGATGATGATGATGATGGGGAGCGAGCGGCGACCCCCCTCCCGGTGAGAAGTAGGTGTGCAAACGAAGAGCCTGTGCGTCGAAGGAGCGCAGATGGAGAGAATAAGCCAAAACAAAGTTTTTTTTTTTCCTAAGAGGACGGGAGCCAGACCGTTGGATGCGCGCAGCAGAGGGGGGCGGATAAGATAAATCAAAAGCCAACTAAGTTGCCCTAAGAGGACGGCGCGAAGAATTATATGCATCAACGAAGGACGCGCACAGAAGACGGTTGTGTGAAGAGAGAGAAGACGAGGGGGGCAGGACAGCGAAGAAGATAGAAGCGGCAGGACAAGTGTAAAAACTTTTCTTTATTGTAAAACTAGTGCAGAGAGACAACCCCACAAAAATATATATCGCTTCGTGATGTCCTATTCCTTCCTCTTTCGGGCTACCGTGAGGCCAAACGTGTTCGGACCCAAAATCAATCCCCCCTCACCAGTGTTGTGGCCGTGATGCTCCGCAACAAACGCATCAAATACGACGCGGGCCTTGGCCCATACGTCGGGGGTACCCTCGGCGAGGTGCGCGAGCGTCGATCGCATCGGCAGCGTCATTGCCGAAAACGCGTCGTCCGCCGACTCAAAAGTATAATCGTAGGAACCCGACTCGTGCGTCACGTCGGTCCATCCATCTCCGAGCAGCGTCTCCATGAAACCAGGCCTTGCGCAGCCCAAGGGGTCCCGCGCCGCGAGCTCCCGACTCCCGATCTTCTCGGAAATCGCCTCACATATCCGAATCGCTTGGCTTTCGCGCCAATACGACACCGCGAACGTCCCACCCGGCCGTAAGACGCGCGCGACCTCCGCCACGACGCGCGGCTTGTCGGACACAAAACTGAGCCCGTAAGACATGGTGACGACGTCGAAAGATGCCGGACTTCGAGGAATATCTTCGGCACTCGCGACAATGACCTCGAGGCTCGCGCCGGCTTTGGCCGCCCGCGCCGCAGCTTTGACAGTCATGCTCTCCTCCTTATCGCTCGCCGTGACGCGCGCGCCTTTAATAGATCTCGCGATCGTCACAGCAGGTTCCCCAGGACCGGACGCCACGTCGAGCACATCGCCCGCATCGCCAATGGCCTCGCGCGTCACGCGCAAGAATAGCTCCCACGCGGGCCGATTCTGCTCGAACAGGGCGCTGTAGATGCTCGTCCCGGCGCCAGCGAACGACGTCACCGCGCCAACCATCTCAACAGCCGAGTAGTTTGAACAACAAGATTTTTTGCGTCATTAAACTTGATACTTCTTCTAGTGTAGTTACTATGTATTTGTACTAATAACTGAACAATAATAACGTGCTCAAGAGATTGTTCGGGGCGACTACTGCCCAGATCGCGGCAAAGCGGAGGTCGCCGTACACTACGCAGGAGAGGCCAGCAGGAGGAGCCAGGGGCACACCAACCTCCGCTCTATCTCCTGCCATCTCCGTTCGAGTGCTGCATATGCGTGTTTGCGCGCAAATCCCATGTTCATGCCACCGTGGCTCTGCGAGTCCGTCGAGTTTTGTTCGACATCTTATTTGCCCCGAGGTCGATCGAGTCCACAGAGCAGCCTTTGCTTGTTCGACAAACGGCATGAATGACTTCCCATCCTTGGATTGCCGCTGTTGTTAACTACCACCAATGCGTAACGGGTCGACGCGCGCGCAACAGCAACTGTGGTCCGGCCGCAGTATCCGACGCCCGCAAGGTGGATGTCTGACCTGAGCTTGCAGGAGCAGGATGCTCTACCGATATCCACCAGCGTCCTGGCGAGGTGAATTTAAAAGCACAGCAATACGAACCGAACGCTCTTTCGAGGCCTTCACGTGTACCCGACACAGACACTGGCATATTTTTGAGCGAGCACCCTCGAGCCAACGTGACCAGGGTGTGTACTGGCAGGCAGGCGAGCAAGTACAAAGGGGGGGGGGGATCACCGCTCGCCGTAAGCCGCGCGTGGCGGTCTTAAGGGATCCACGCGTAATTCGACTCCCGTCGCTCAGGGTGCGGCGCGGCACGTTGTTTTTCACCGCGAGCTGTCGGCGTCGTTCGATAGACAGCGTACGCAGGTCATTTCAAAAACGCGCGCGCGACACACAAGCTGAGCGCGGCTGAGATTCGCGTACGAGGTTAGACCTTGTCCAAGACGAGCTTGGCGAGAGCCTCGGCCATTTTCGGCACGCTGTAGTCGTGCGGGCCCTCGCCGCCTTGAAAGAGAACGGTGGTGCCGTCGATGATGTAGAGGCGCTCGGGACGCCCCGCGAAGGCAATGTTTGTGGCGTCGTCGACGTCGTCGATGAGAAGCTCGACGCTCAAACCCATCTTCTCGTGCCACTGCTTGGCAAGGGCGATGCGCTCGTCAAGGGTCTTGGGAGGAGGGATGTCTTGGTAGGTCTCATCGGGTTCGATGTGGTCTCCCGTGGCGTTGAAGATGGTCCAGCCGTCGTTCGGGTGGGCTTCCTCGATGTACGCATAAAAGAAGTTGACTTGAGGGTACGACTTCGCAACCCGCTCGAACTCCTCCACATTCGAGCGGAATGGATATCACGTGCAGCTCCCGAAGTTGAGCACCGTGAGGCCCTCTGGTAACTCAAACTTTGATTTGTCCGGGCGGTATAGAGTTAGTGGTCCGTGCGTCGATCCCTCAGGCAACCCACGGCCACCGTACACACCAAATTCGCCTTTGGCGTACTTCTCGAGCTGTTCTTTCGACATCCATTGCGCAATTTCATCGACTTGCTGCGCCGTTGGGACGCGCGCCTGTGGAGCCATACGTACTACTCTGACACTGCGAATCCTTTCTTCTGCAAGTACGGGAAGTAGCTGCTAATAATTTCGGTAATACACTGTGTGTGAGGAAGCTATGACACTTACCCCTGCACCACGTCCCCATTACAGTTGTCACATGGTAGCAGGTGTTCGTCCCACCACGTAAGCCTTTTTTTTTTTTTTTTTGCGTCTGTCGCCTCCGACCATCGTCATAACCCTACAACAACATATCTGTCCCAAGGCAACGTTCTCATCAGACGTCTGGCCCACTGCCATCATATATACCAGCCTGTGTGTTCCCGCTCTCTTTACCCCGCTGCGATTCTCAGTGGCCACAATCGCCTAACGCAAGTCATCCCAGGCACTTTTGTCGCTATTGTTCTTCAGACCTCGCTTTTGCTGACAGTTTCGCTTATCAGATTTCCTGCAATGTCAACCACCGAAGGAACTTCAACGTTGTTCCGACTTTCTCGATTCCAAGCTCTCGTCTACTGTTGCCCCATTGTCACCTGTTCCTGCTGTTGCCCGATTGTCACCTGTTCTTCCGCTGTTGCCCCCTTGTCCCCAGTGTTTGATGAGAATGCGCCGGTTTCACTGGGACTGATCACCCCATCACGTGAACCGACCATTCTACGCGCTCATGAACTCCGACGAACCAAAGAGAGAAACCAACAAAACGTGCACAACAAAGTCGAGCCAACCAGAGCCGACAAAACAAAAAGCACGCAAAACAAAAAGCATGCAAAACAAAGTCGAGCCAAACGGAGCCGACCGCGCAAAGTCGACAAAAAGCGCACGTTATTCAGAAACAAATGGAGAACCAACTCAAACCCGCAATACTGGCGTTTTACCACGCACTGTCGATTCTGTGTCATCTTCTCATTCCCTTCGATTCTGTGTCATCTTGTCCTTCCCTGTACGTTAATTATTCTAGCTTTCGTTTGTTAGTTCATTATGTCTTCCTTCCCCTCTGTCTCGCCCAGCCCATCCAAATCCTGCACGTCGGTTACAAGCCCTTGCCACAGAATATCATTCCCTCGGTCAGCTCGGTTGCTCGGATGTTGTTCGCGTTCCTTCTACTTTTTCTGGCACCATCTGCCCTTTGAAGTGGGTCCACCGCACGAAGTATGAATCTGGCCGCTTCAAATCGTACACGGCTCATCTCGTTGTCCGCGGTTACACCCAGGTTCACGGCATTGCTTACCACGACACGTACCGTCCTGTAGATGTCATCTCTGCTTTCATACAAGCCCCTGTCTGGCGTTGCTGTTCACGACTGGGATTTGCATAAGCTGGCTGTCAGCTCCGCTTTTATCCAAGCTCCCATTGACGAAGACATCTATGTCTGGCCACCCGAAGGTTATGCTCCTCGCCAACCCACCGATGGTTTCAAAATCATTTACACGCTCCGTCGCTCTTGGTATGGTTGCAAACGAGCATGTCCCCACTGGTGGCTTTACTTCGAACGCTTCCTTGTCAATGATTGTGGCTTCGTCCGCGGATCTGGTGACACTTGCCGTTACAAGCTCGTGCTTAATTCTACCGTTGTCCTACGTCTCGTTCTTGTCGTTGATGATCTTCTTGTGGCGCACCCTCGTCCTTGCCTTGGTCATTACCCAGCCTTCTTCCTCCGTTTCCGAACCTTCACTGATGTTAACGAGAGCTTGATCTGACCACTTAAGTTGGTCTCCGCATTACGCGTGCTCGCGCACAACCAGACTTGACTCCCGCTCCCAAAGTTCTTCCTCTTTCTGCGGCTGCTTCTCCTGCACCTGGCTCCCCTTCTCACGTCTTCATGGCACGCATCCCTTTTCGTCGTATTCTCCGTTGTGTCTTGTTTCTTTCTGTTATGCCTCGCCCTGATATCACTTGGAACGTCAATCCGTGTGCGCCTTTTACTGACAATCCTGGTAAACCCCACTGCAATGGTCCTCAAGATCTTGCCCTTGTCCTTGGTCACGATTCTACCCTTCGTCTCTGTGGTTATTCCGACTCCAGCTGGGCCGACGACCCTGATGCCCGCCACTCCACTCCGGGCTTTTGTTTTCTCCTTGCTGGTTCTATGGTAGCCTACTGCTCACGCTCGCAGTACCTCCTCGCCCGCTCCTCTTTTGAAGCTGAATTGCTCGCTCTTTACGCCGCTACTGCTGAGCTCTCTTGGCTTCTCAAACTTTTTGATGCCTTTGATCTCCCTCGTCACACGGTCCCAATGTATGTCGATAACACCACCACCGTCACCCAAGTCCGTCTCCAATGTCTCATGCGGCGCACCCGCCATATTGCCATTCGCTTTTACAGCACCGCTGAATATCATCGCACCCACATCATTGATCTTCAACACAATCGCCGCCTTGACAACCTTAGCGATATCTTCACCCGTAGTACGGAAGCTCCTCCCTTCCTCCAGCTTCGTGCTCGTTACCTCACCTCGTGACTTCACCCTGATATCTCCTGTCTCTTTCTGCCACAATGCCTTTCCTGACGTCTTCCTTCAAGCTTCTTAACTACTAATCGACAGATGTTTGTTTGTTTGTTTGTTTGTTTGTTTGTCTGTCTGTCTGTCTGTCTGTCTTTAAATGTCGACTGCTAAGAGGGGGGGGTGTGTGTGGAGTCTGTCTGTCTGTCCCTCGATTTAGGGTAAGGATCAGGTAGGCGCGAGAGTAAGGATCAGGTAGGCGCGAGAGCCAGACAGTGATTTTCAAAGCCGTCTACGGCGACCTCGCAGACTATTTCCACGACCCGCGGCGGCTCTTTCAGCGCGCCATTCTCACGCCCCGTCGAAACGATGTTGTCGATGCTGACAACGCGCGCATGACCGCGGCCTTTTTTTCCCGGAGACGAGGCGTCGGAGTTCTTTTCGGCCGACTAGGTTGGGTCGGAAGACGACGCCTCGCTCTCAAGAGTCGAGTTTTGAACTCCCTGACAACCAACGGTATGCTGACTTTGATCGCGAGCTCAAAGTCTTCGCAACCTCGACCCGTCGCACGGCCACTGCAACGGTACCAGATACATGATCGATCGTGTCGTTGTCACCGAGGCTCCTCCAACCTGTATCCCGTAAGGCCCGCCGACGCCAAACGATCACCAAGAGCCAGGGCCAGGCGCCCCGCGAGGTCGGCGTCCTCTTGGCGAAGCCCGTCTTCTGCCACGTCCAGCTCTACGTGGCTCTCTGTCGATCGGCAACCCCGAGGATATCCTCTTCTGAGTCGACGACTCCACCCTACCCCACACGTGCTGCGCAATACCGATAAGCCCCCTCCCGGCGTCTACACGCGCACTGTAGGTGAACTTACTGGGACCAGGTGAACTTACTGGGGTTTGAGATTGGGACTAGGTGAACTTAGTGACCAGGTGAACTTACTGGGACCAAGTGAGCTTACTGGGGTTTTTAGAGTGAACGCAAAGGCTAGCGGCGTGTACGGATCAAAGCAGCTTAGATTGGCGGAGGTGAGAGCGACGAGCTCGAAGGAGAGTGGGGTGAGTGGATGTGAGCACGAGTGGGCTTACGCCGAACTTACTGGGGTTAGAGATTGGGACTAGGTGAACTTACTGGGACCAGGTGAACTTACTGGGGTTAGAGATTGGGACCAGGTGAACTTACTGGCGAACTTACTGGCCTGCACTTGTCTCCTCTATTATAGTTGTCACACACACTGCGTGTCTTTAAAGGTCGACTGCTAAGAGGGGTGAGTCTGTGTGTCTTTAAATGTCGACTGCTAAGAGGGGGGTGTGTGTGGGGAGCATGAAGGATGTGGGTGGGTTTGTGGGGTAGGCGGGATGTGCCTGACGGGCGGAGATAAGTACGCGGGACCTAGTCGGGGTCATCATGTGTCCGTTAACACTGGACGAACCGGCAGGCAAAACGACAGACCACAGCAACGATTGGTCCGTCTGATGGCCAAATCAAAGCTCGGTGTTGCTGGCACTCGACCATCGTCGAGTCAAAATTGCTTCGCGCTTTCGTTGAACTATTCGATGGCATCTAACGCCCTAGATGATAAAAAAGTCTGAGCCTCCATTGGATCCCGAGACGGTGTTGTTACCTCGACGCTGATGTCGTGCGACAAATCGAAGCCTGGGTAGCGTGGTGTTGCTGCTGCTGTCGCCGACTTCGAAGGAGCCGCGTGCGTTTTGCTCGACGCAAGCTAGCATCCGAAAGGCGGATCGGTAGTCGCTTGTCGCTTGTATAACTAACGGCAAGCAGAGCAACGTGCGCCACTATATGCTAAGCATATGGTCAGTCAGCGCGCTGATCCCAGAGCTGAAGAATCTGGTTGTCAGACGTCGTTCAACCTTCAAGCTTTACTACGAAAAATTCCGACGGAGGGATAATATGGTTTTTTATTCTTGGTGGGGGAGCTAGGAGGTCTGAGTGCGCCGCGTTTCGGCTCGTTGCAAATCGGATACGAGCAACGGCGAGGCTCCCAGACTACTAGCTGTTTCTCCTCCTTCTTCTTGTTCTTCGAAGGAGTAAGAGTAGGAGTAGGAAAAGGAAAAGTCGCCGGGTGGGTAGCCGGACTTTACGCAAGCTGCCGGGACAACATCGTCCATATCGCCGTAGGCGTCCGCGCAGACCCAGTCGTCTTCGTCGACGCCAGCGAAGGTTATGTCCTGAAGATGAAGGTTGATGCAGGGGATGTCGTCGGAGCAGAGAAGCTCGCCCGGGACTTGAGTGGTCTTTGGCGCCGATATGTTGCGGTAGGTGATGTTGCTGAGGAGGAAGTTTGACGACCCTAAACGACGACGGCTTTGGCGGCTTTGGCGGTAGTTTGTCGGCGAAGCCTCCGCGGCGTCGTCGTCGTAGCCCATGTTAAGGCGCATGTTCCAATATTGGAGGTCGAAAAGGATGATATTTTCGTAGAGAACGTCCTTGCAGTAGCCGGAGGTGGCGCCGGCGCTGACCTTGATGTTGGGTCCGACGTGGGTATTCTCGAAGACGATATTCCTGAAGGTCACGTTGGAAATCGCGCTCCCATCCCCGAGCGAACCGATGCTGGCGCCGTGGCCGTGTACGCCGTCACCCTCGCCGCCAAAGACGCAGTCCTCGACGAGAATATCGCTGGCATGGACGGCGACGTTGTCGTCGCCGACGTCGATGGTAGAATCGTGAATATAAAAGGGTGTCCCGTGGACGTCGACGCCGTCGGTGTTTGGCGCCTTCCCGTCAAACGCAGTCCAATCGACGGAAATGTTGACGTGCGATATTTCGACGTTGTCCGCGTAGACCTCGAGCGTGTGATCGGCGCTGTCGTAGAACGCGACGTCGTAGAGCGCCACGTTGGCGCTGTCTTTAATATGGACGAGCCGCGGTCGCGGGTCGTCGTTGGGCCACCACAGAGGCCCGTTTCCGTCGATGGTACCGCCGCCGGTAATGGCGAAGTGGGAAACGTCTTTGACGTTCAGGAAAGACGTCGATGCCGACCCGAGCGGCTCCTCGGTCCAATGCATCTGGAGCAGCGTCGACGAGACCCACAGCCCACAGTTGTCGCCCTTCACGTACAGAGGGAGTGATAAGAACGTCCCGCCGGAAAACTCGACGAAGCCGCCGGAATCCGACGACGCGCAGGCGTCGAGGGCAGCCTGGATGGCCGTCGTATCATCGGTCGTTCCGTCGCCCACGGCGCCGTAGTCGCGCACGTCGAATGTGGTGTCGCCGATGAGCGGTGCCACGACGCGCACCAGCCGGGGATCGTGACGGTACCACGCGGAGGCCGCATCAAGAAGCACTGTCAACAACAGCACCAGCATTTTTTAACAAATACCCCTTTTGTCTTCGGATGGCGTGACGTCATCCACGTCATCAACGCCGCCGTGATGATCGATGGTCCGAGCTACAGCTTCGCGCGGTCCTTTTCGGAACCCTCCTTTCTCGAGCCGGCGAGGGATGGCCCGGGGCCTTACGAAGTCCGATCGACGCTTGACCTGAAGTCTGTCTCGCAGACGCGACCCTCGAACTGGCCCCGCCGCTGGCGCAACTGCCGACCTCTGCAGGGCTCCCAGGCCGCCGCGAGCCTCAACGGCGCCGACGTCTTGCTCGCCGATCCTGGGCCATCGCCCGGGACCTACGACGATCCCAGGACGGCCTTCCCCCGCCAGCCCAAATCGTGGACCACGGCGTTCTCGTCGCGGACGTCCCGCTTCCCGCCGACGAGGGACGCCTCGGACACGACCCTCAGGCTCGTTGGCCTGCCCGAGCCGCGCCACATCCCCCGCACCCTTCCGCTCAGCCACGTGGCGCGCGTCAGGGACCGGGCGCTCGCGATGGAGTGCAGAGCCGTTCGTCGCCGCGTCCAGCAGCCCCGCGTCGCCGCGAAATGTCACCCCCAGAAAGCACCAACACCGCCAACGGCGGAACCGACTAATGATGAAAAAACCTCACAAACTCCCGGCGACTTTGTTCCGCCTGTTCGCAAGCACGCGAGATCAATGGAAGCTGACGTTCTTGCTGTCCACCAACTAAACGCCTTCAAGCTCCCGCGATTCAACTTCCGAATCTGAAATTCTCAAAAGTCCACCCAGCCACAACTATCAATCACCCAGCTAGATGACGCCATTGTCACCGCCGGTCTGGGCTGGCGACTCTCGGAGGAGAACGTCGGTTCTCGAGAACGCGCGCTGGCGGTGCTACGCGGTGTGCGTATTCGCGGCGGCGAGAGTAATAATAATAGATGCCGAATGCGAGTTCGTGTGGCAATAAAGAAGGCGTTAGTCCTTAGGGTCATTCGAACCTTAATAATAGTAATAATAATAATAAGGCGCTCACCTAATAGTAAGTTTTTTTCAAAGAATAGACCGCACCCCGAGCGTTGGTACCATGTTTGTGGTAGATCGACCATTCGTGATGAATGAAGCTGGGGCCTTTTTTTAGTTGTTGTTCAGGAAGACAATACCATCCAATGGCTTGAGCCCAAATCATCGAAACCGCGAGCTTCCGTGCTGACAATGTCGGGTCTGGAATCAGGGTTGGAAAGTAGCTCCGAAAGCCTTATTTAATCAAGATTTTCAAGCACGAAATCGAGTTTTCGCCCCCCGAACCCCCCATGTCGCCGGGCGGCGAAGCAAAAAATAAATAAATGGCTTCCGCCTGAACTTGGGGAAATGGGGACCGCCAAATCAAATCAAATCAAATCAAATCAAATCAATCAAGCTGGAATTGGATGGACGGCATAGAGTCTTCGAATCGGGCTGCGCACGAGCAGACGACCTGATTTCATACAGAACACACCATTCGGCCCAATAGCGGTCATACCGAGCATTGATAGTTGTGTTAGCAGAATGTTTGTAAAACTCTTCGTAGATCTTTCTGCAGCAGAGAGTGGGCTCGTCAACATGTAGGTGTGTTCCTTCTTGATTAAGTTGATAAGAGAGACGCCTGACAGATTGAACACATCAAAAAAAAACAAAAAAACATACCAGTGAGGATTGTAGACTCCCGCGTTAACGTGTTGGCTTAAGGTGGCTGACGTCCGTTGTCGTGACAGTCTCATTATAGTTAAATGAAATCAACATGATCGCTGGCCAAGCCGCAAGAGCCAGTTTAATAACCGACTCAAGGTTATAATACGTATACAAAAAAGTTGCGCACGTGTTTTGATAAGTATGCCAGTCGGCATGTTTTAAAGCAAAAGTGGACACTGGCGCGTTAATTCTGCCGTCGAAGG
This sequence comes from Chrysophaeum taylorii, assembly GCA_029834535.1. Taxonomy (NCBI): domain Eukaryota; class Pelagophyceae; order Pelagomonadales; family Pelagomonadaceae; genus Chrysophaeum; species Chrysophaeum taylorii. Next base: position 56,393 of record JAQMWT010000598.1, on the reverse strand, counting down.
CAAAGTCGCGAGGATAGGTGGCATTTGAGTTGCGCACGTCTTCCTTAAAGCGATCGTTAATCTCGGGACGAACCGCACAAACGCCACTGTCATAGCACACAGTGGCGAGCTGTGATACCTCATGATCAAGATGATGTGGGATCGCTTCAGAAGTGAACTGCCAACGTTGGTACTCAAGAGGCAGCTCATCAACTGATGTTGGATGAAGTTCTGCCACTTTAGCGTGTTTCCATTCGAGAAAGACCTCATCGAGTAACTTGACGCGGAGAGCTTCATACTCCACGCAAGATCTTGCGTACACCCTATAAGAGTCATGCTCAAAGACCGCATCTGCATAATGGAACCGGATCGTTTGCCGGATTTAACGAAGTTGCAGAGAGACCTTCCGGTTCTGCAATTGGAAGCGATTGCCATCGTCGAAGAAACCAACAACGGGCGCCTCGGGCTTAATGATGCCTGCCCCTGTGACAAGTTTCGGAGCTCTGCCTGCTTGTTCTGCCATGAGAACGGTGACGTGAACCTGTAAGGTTCTGGTCAGAGCGGCTTTAACAAACTACCCCTCGACATTCTAAGGGGCTCAGCCTAGAGGGAGTCTCTGTACACCCATTGTTAAAATGATGGCTAGATGCATATCATGTCTCTAAATAAACTGCAATTCCAATCGACGCAGTTAGCACTGACTTGCAGTTGTAAGGTGGTGCTCTGTATTTCAAGAGCGGTTTGGTGCATCGTTGTTTTAGCGTCCAAGGTGGACATACCCAACATATTCCATAGCGTGCGTGCATTCTGAAACAATTAATGACAGAACACACACGCACTAACACTCAACGACAACGCAAGAACATATATATATAGGCACACAATGTTATCCTGTCTTAACGCGTGTGGTTAGTGGCTATGTACAGCTCATAGAAAAGCGTCTAAGAAACAATCGTGTTTCACGGCGAGGCTAGACCTGCGCGGTAACGGTCCAATACCCATTGTTACGTGCATGCAACACACGATTCTTCAGGAACCCGCTGGGCCCACAACCTCCAGAGGATTCTGAAGTGCAGTGGTAAAAGGCACTGAAGGACCATCCCGCCTCGCCTTGAGAGTCTGGCAGGTCAGAGTTCAGGGGACAGGTTCGTTCCCCTAGCATCAGCACACGACAGACAACACGTAGAACTGCACCTAAGTTAGCATGTAAGAATACGTACCTACGGGACGCGCTAATCCATTGATGATGAGCGTGAGCACAACTCAGACGACTTATAGGTTGTGAAATTCAAATGTTAAAAAAAAAAAAACTAGACTTATTAGTGTAATGAAGAGATGTCGTTCTCAACGGACGGCGCAAGGGGTAGAGACTGTAGATTTCTCAGAATAAAATACCCCCCGACGGTGGTGACCGCGCTCGATCATGTACGACTTGCCGGTGCCGTGCGATTCGACGATTGTCAAGGACCTCCTGAGACTCGTGGCCGCCACGTTGTCGGTGGTGCAGCAGTCGGCGACTCGCAACAAAGGAATATTCATTCGGGAAATTCTGGCGCGCTGCACTTCGCCTTGCCCAAATCCTCAGGAGGCTCCACCAACGAGGAGGACCTAAAGAAAAACGCCGGCCACAAAGAGACCGGCCGGTGCTGATGGCCGCACAACGGAGGGTGATCACGGAGAGGCTGCCGTAGACAGCAAGACTTTCGTGTTCGACTGGAGGGTGTTGTGGCGTAAGGAGAATTTTAGGGGCTACCTGGCGTGCCTTCGAATCCTGGCTCGCCGATCGCGTCCGTGCCCTTGGTGGGATCACTGGACGAGGATGGCCGTTCTCCCGCCACGCGACCACAAACAACTCCTGCGCCTGGTCCTCTCAACTTGAGGATCGGCTGTTGCTTTATGATCAAGGATAATCGAAATCAGAAATCAGGGTGACACATGTCACGGAAAAGGAAGATGATGTCAGAGAAAACTCTGACATCATCGGAATGGAGTAGGATGCCCCTGATGAGGGGGGGGGCCCTAGAAGAGGGGTAAGCCTTAGGAGGCGGGAGTTGCCGCCACAGGACTCCCCTGGTAAGAATTCGAGCTGCCCCAGCGAGGTGCTAGCGCGAGGAGCGCGGCTTCGCCTTACGAGCATCTCGTGAACGAATCTTCTGGTAAACGCGGGTGATGATCGGTTCAGGAACTCGACCACTGCGTAAAGTAAACTTGGGGACCAACACGTCAATCTCGTGCGGAGCGAAATCCGTGACACAAAGAGTTGTGTTGGAGGAAATACGGGACTTGTCGGTGAAACTTCGACCTTCAACGTCCTTGAATTCGGGCTTCGACAAAATAACCGGTAGATTGTACGTTCGACCGGGCTCGATTTGAAGCGTGCGCGCGGCATAAGCGATTACTTCTCGCGCGTCTTCTCCCGAGGAGAATTTGGTCGTAACATGTCCCCGCGTAGCCATGGCTACCTTACGTTCCGGCGGCGGGCTTCGGAGATCTTTAATCGTGCTCAAACGAGCATAAACTCGAGTCTTGACCAGGTCGAGACTCTGCCGAAAGGCATCGTGTTGATGATTGTAAATCGGTACGGTTATCGGATTTCGATCGTAAATAGATCGAAAGGTCACGATTGGTGCATCGACTCGTTCATCCTTAACTTTAATCTTCTTGCGCCCGTAGACGACTTGGGTTCGACAAAAAAAGATCCGATCATGGGGAAAATCCACGATGGCTCCTAAAACTCGTATATCGCGCCCTCCCAACAGGAACAAGTAATTCGTATCGGCTACAATAGCGACAATGGGGGCAGCGAAGTCGTCGGCGAAAGCGACCCGAAGGGCGATCCAACGATGGATCGTCGTCGTATTCAATCCTGATCCGTACAGCTTGCGCTTAATCGGAAGTTCGCCTTCATCGAAAATCAACTGATCTTTGGTCAACTTTTTGACCATTTCTCGGCAAATATAAGAAACATCGGCCATTCCATCGACCCCGATGGTCGTCGAGAATTTCGGACCGTCACGATTCTTGTAGACGTGACAGGCCATAAACGTTAAAGTACCCGTATCTAAACAACTTAGGGTAATCAAATCATCTTCGATCGTCTTGCCATCTCGCGGCGTCAACGAAGTGTGAGCACATCGGGCTCTGAATCGCTCATCTCCGGGGCTGGGCATCGATACCGCGGCTTGAGCTTTCGTATTATCTGTTGTTGGCGTCTTCGCCATAATGCTCGCGGCAGCCTCTTTATCTGGCGGCTTCCGCTCTTCCTCCAAGACAATCTCAGAGGGAATCAGTGCTGGTAGGGGATCCTGGTCTTCGTAGTTCACAGAAGCAAAGGACCCCTCCCATAAATCATTCATTTCGTCTTTCCAGAATGCATCTGTAAATTCATTCGTCGCCTGCTGATCCTCATCAGCATCGGCGATCGGTTCCGTGTCAGCTGCGGCTTTGAGTCTGCAGCTGTGCGGTTGTTCTGGTGGCTTCTTCAGCAAGAAATTCCGAGCTTTCATCCACCAATCCTGCAGGTTCCACGTCTGCTCGTCTTCGTCACACTTGAGAACGCTGCTAATCTTCTTCATAAATGTATCCTTTTCTTCCGGCGGTGTATCCGTGTCTCGATCCGTAGTAATCGAAACCGTTTCGGGGGGGTCCGCAGGAAAAGATGGCGTCGTCCCCGACGTCAACTCTGTCGTAAAATCGTCGTCTGCAATACTCGCGCTGGTCATCGTCTCTTCAGTCGAATGCGCGCACGAGCTATCACTGCAGAAATTCATGTCTGGCTCACAGCCAGTTCGGTCGCCAGCGGTCGTCTCTGGAGGGTCCAAAGATAAGCCGATGGCATCGAGGGCTTCCTCATCAAAAATAAACGGTGGGTCGTCCATGGACGACTCGTCAAATAACGTTAACGCAGGCACTGGTTCACGGAGTGTAGCTTCTTCATCTTCCGAATCTGAATCGCCTTCCCAGTATCGTGTAGCTTCAAGTTCCTCGCTCGAATCTTCGAGCTCATCGCTCGACATCTGCTCATAAATCTGTGCCAAAGACCGACGATTGGTCAGCACGTCGTTGGGTGGCTCGTCCATCGGTGGGCGGGCAAGATCTTCGAATGCAGCCGCGGCAAGGGCGTCGGCTGTGTCGTCGGTGCGGGTGTCCGTGTTCGGGTACACCGTCACTCCTAATGGTAACTGTTGACCGCAAGGGGTCGTAAATGCGAACGTCGCAGACGACTGTCCCGAGTCTTCTCGGTAACGACCGTCGTCCGAATCTCGATCGCGAGATCTTCGTCGCCGGCGGTGGCGTGAATGTCGGCTGGAGCTCCTGCTATCTTTCCGTCGGCGCTGGCACGAGCTACTACGGCTCTTGTCGTGGCGTCGGGGGCTCCGGCTATCTCGACGGCCTGTTCGTGTCGAAGACGATCGGCCGCGTCTATCTGTTAAGTGCTGCACGGTACTCATAACCGTGGTTAGCTGCGTGCTCATATCATTGAGTCTGCTCTGAATATCGTGAGCAGCGCTCGAACCGAAGGTGGCATTAGAACTACCGTCGTCACGCGAATGATTATTTTTCCTTTGTCGGCTCTCCCATCGTCCTCGCGAAATGGGCTTTCTGCCGTCTTCGATGTATTTGCACATCGCTACATAATAGTCGTCGGGCTCGCGGTTGCAAATGACGCGGTTCCCGTGTTCATCCTTGTCGTGGGTCGCTAAGAAAAACCCACAGTCCTGGCACGTCCTCTCGAACCACTTTTTCGGATTCTCTTCGAGGCGCAAGGCTTCATATTTCGTCGTCTTCTCTTTCGTTCCCGAGACGAGAGCTCGTCCTCCGCGTCCAGGCGGCGGCTTCTGCGGCTTCCCGCTCGAGGGGTTCATCGAGTTTCGGCTGTTCTTCTCCGCCATGGCTGTTGCGAAGTCGTTTTCGAGCCGCGTAATCAGCGACAACGTAGACGTAAACGTCTTATACGTCATCGGGTGTCCGCTGCGCATCGTTCGCACGCGGGATTTCAATTCGCTGGACTCCAGTCCACGTATCAAGTAAGAGATGATCTCCACGTCGTTGAGATCGCGGTTGGCCACGGAACAGTATGCCATGGCTTCTTGCTGAAATTTAATGCAATATGTATGCACGTGACGTTCTCCAGAGCGTTTCGGAACGGTCGCTTGGGTCGTGCATTGTAACTTTCGTAATGATTCCTCTGCCGTCACCGGCAGCGGACAACTCTCTCGGAAATATTTCAAAATCTTGAGGCAATACTTCTCGTTCAATCGTCGTATCCGTCGTACCACGGAACCGTACTCCTCATCGTCGATATCCCGACATAAATAGAAAGACGCTGGGTGATCGAGGTCTTTACACAGGTCTTCATATTCTTTAAGTGTTCTCGAAAAATCGGTGCGACCGTGTCGCGCAGGGTCGCGGGAAGCAGATATCGGAATTTCTCCAAGCTGAAATGGTCTTCGGCTAATGTACGCATCACCGCACCCGCATCTAAATCGAACTGGTCCTGATCGCGTCCATCGAGAACCAGTTTAAAAGTTTCGGTTTTTAATCCAGAGGTTGATCGCCGCTCCTTGTTGCGATCGTGTTTAGCTAACGCGCTCGCGAGTCGATCCGTAAAACCCATCAAGAACTCCTGGGTGTCGATCTTTCCGGTTCCGCGCGTCTCCTCCTTTTCTTCGTCATCATCGTCTTCATAGCGCGGTTCTAGCTTTCGCGCGTGATCGTGTAGTCGGCGGCTCTTCCTCAGCTCGGGACCCGGGCTGCTCGCTCGCCTTGATCGACTCGGCGTACGTAACTCGTCTCTTTCACGGGTCAACGAGCTTATTTGTTCCTGGAAGGCGTCCGCTCGAGCGTTGGCCCGGCGCAGTTGCTCTTTTAATTCTTCGTTCTCCTTCCGTTGTAGCCGTTCTTTTCGTTCGTTCTCTTCCCTATTTGTTTAAAAGTCGTTCTTGCGCGCGTTCGTTCTCTTCGCGTAATGCCCGCAAGTGAGCCTCGTAGAACTCATTCATTGCGTTGCATCCGGGGCTGCACGCGTTGACGGAGCTGTCGATCGTCCTCCCGCCGGTCTCTCCGTGGGCTTGCCGTCGTTGTAGTTTAGCTCTTCTTCCTCGTCAACTTCTGTATCGTGCTCTTCTTCATCATCATCATTATCATCGTCATTCCGCTCGTTCGTCTCATCCTGACGGCTTGGCGGTTCTTCATATCGTAGCTGCTCGACGGCAGCATCGTCGTTCCATATCGGCTCTGGCTCGTTCTAGTCGGCCGAGATCAGAGCGGGTCCAAAATGGTTGAGTCGTCGTCGTTCTCGTGCTCCTTCGGCTCCGGAACTTCTAATCGTCCACGACACGCGTAATATCGTCGTTGCGTGCGTCTTCCACCGACAAATCTATCCGTACGGTGGGCGGCAGAACTCGTCTCTGCCCGGCAAACAATGCCTTATCCGTGAGTTGCGATCACCCGCTCGCCTGCGGCAGCGGTACCCGGGTTGCGCGTCGGTTAGCACCGAATCGCGCGTCGTCACTTCCGACGACCAACGTATCCGGCCGGGGAACTTTCCCACGGCAATGGTCCTTCTGGAATTTTGTCGGCGCGCTTGATCAGGGCGCGCACGGCTTGTCCGGACCGTGTGAGAATGCAAGATGCACTAGTTCTGCGACCGATATAGTCGCTCGAATCTCGTATTCCTCCACCACCTGTGGCGTAAGGAGAATTTTAGGGGCTACCTGGCGTGCCTTCGAATCCTGGCTCGCCGATCGCGTCCGTGCCCTTGGTGGGATCACTGGACGAGGATGGCCGTTCTCCCGCCACGCGACCACAAACAACTCCTGCGCCTGGTCCTCTCAACTTGAGGATCGGCTGTTGCTTTATGATCAAGGATAATCGAAATCAGAAATCAGGGTGACACATGTCACGGAAAAGGAAGATGATGTCAGAGAAAACTCTGACATCATCGGAATGGAGTAGGGTGCCCCTGATGAGGGGGGGGGCCCTAGAAGAGGGGTAAGCCTTAGGAGGCGGGAGTTGCCGCCACAGGTGTCAAAGAGCAACGCGCAGGGGGGGCAAGAAAGCGTCACGTATCGTACGAGTCCAGACAGTGTCGGCGGGATTGCTCTCGGAGGCCCCCAGTCATCATCACGGTTGTTCGTTAGTAGTTGGCGGCTCGACGTCGACCCAGGAGGCGCAAGGACTCGCAGCAGATCTCGTCACAATCACTCCTCCAGGCCCAAGATGATGACCGTCGACAGTAGCTAGCAGGACACCAGCGCGAAACAAGAGCAAACGACAATGAGAACCTATTGTAAGTAGTCAGCGGCGCGCAGCTGTCGGCACGAACTTGATTGCGTCCTCCATCATCGAGCGGCACTCGACATTATTTTCGGTTAAGCCAGGACAAGTGCAGGCCAGTAAGTTCACCTAGTCCCAATCTCTAACCCTAGTAAGTTCACGTGGTCCCAGTAAGTTCACCTAGTCCCAATCTCTAACCCCAGTAAGTTCGGTGTAACTCACACTGTAAGCCCACTCGTGCTCACACCCACTCACCCCACTCTCCTTCGAGCTCGTCGCTCTCACCTCCGCCAATCTAAGCCGCTTTTATCCGTACACGCCGCTAGCCTTTGCGTTCACTCAAAAACCCAGTAAGTTCACTTGTCCCAGTAAGTTCACCTGGTCACTAAGTTCACCTAGTCCCAATCTCAAACCCCAGTAAGTTCGCCTGGTCCCAGTAAGTTAACCTATAGTGCGCGTGTAGACGCCGGGAGGGGCTTATCGGTATTGCGCAGCACGTGGGGTAGGTGGAGTCGTCGACTCAGAAGAGGATATCCTCGGGGTTGCCGATAGACAGAGCCACGGAGCTGGACGTGGCAGAAGACGGGCTTCGCCAAGAGGACGCCGACCTCGCGGGGCGTCTGGCCCTGGCTCTGGTGATCGTTTGGCGTCGGCGGGCCTTAAGGGATACAGGTTGGAGGAGCCTCGGTGACAACGACACGATCGATCATGTATCTGGTACCGTTGCAGTGGCCGTGCGACGGGTCGAGGTTGCGAGGCGTCGTCTTCCGACAAAACCTAGTCAGCCGAAAGAACCCGACGCCTCGTCTCCGGGAAAAAGGCCGAGGTAAAGAGCGAGGCGTCGTCTTCCGACCCAACCTAGTCAGCCGAAAAGAACTCCGACGCCTCGTTCCGGAAAAAAAGGCCGCGGTCATGCGCGCGTTGTCAGCATCGACAACATCGTTTCGACGGCGTGAGAATGGCGCGCTGAAAGAGCCGCCGCGGGTCGTGGAAATAGTCTGCGAGGTCGCCGTAGACGGCTTGGAGGATCACTGTCTGGCTCTCGCGCCTACCTGATCCTTACTCTCGCGCCTACATGATCCTTACCCTAAATCGAGGGACAGACAAACTGACAGACAGACAAACATCTGTCGATTAGTAGTTAGGACTTGCTGTGTTGAAGATTGCGTAAACACACGTCAGCGAAATTATCTGCCCCATGTATAATAATGATGCCGATAGGCGAGTAATCATTGTTGCAGTAGGGGGAGTGGGTGGATGGCGACGTTGGACGAGGTGCTCGCCGAGGCGAGCTTCGGCGAGGCGCTGCGTAACAACGTGTCTTCGGCCTGCGACTCGTTCGACGACCTCTTAGAAGCGTCGGAGCAGGACGTGGACACGTTGTTGCTCGAGGGGATCAAGGTGTTGCCCGCGAAACGATTCAAAAAGTGGCTCGAGGAGCAGCGTCGAAAGAAGAGCAAAATTACCAAGGCGGAGGACCAGGCCAAGCCGATCAAGGAGACCCCACCCGTGGTCCTCAAGGAGACCAAATCGGCCGCCGTCGTCGAGGAGACCCGAGCGGCGGTCGTCGACGAGGCGCTAGAAAAGAATGCGGCGATCGAGGACGGCCCCGAGGAGGAGTACCGCATCGCTGTGAGGCGCGGCATGAAGCGGCTCGTGGCGCGGTTCGACGCGCTCGCCGCGAACAAGGCGGAGTCGTGGGATTTGTGGCATGTGAGAGCGATCGCTTGGGCGCGACGCGTGGGCGAGTGGTGCTTTGGGGTCCAGAAGGAGGAGGAGGGGGAGGAGGAGGAGGGGTGCACGCCCGAGGCGGCGGCTGCGGCGGTCGAGGCGGCCGTGAAAGCGTTGTTACGAACTCCATGGAAGCCGGAGTGGCGCGTGTACGACGTGACTCACTACGTGGTCACGAGGCGACGGGTGCGAGAACGGCTGCGGGAGGACCAGCGTCCCGAGATCCGGGCTGCGCTCGAGCGTCTCTCGGCCGTGTTCGACGCCGCGGAGCGCGAGCCCGTGTTCCAGGAGTTTGCGCGCGCGGACGAGGTGCGGCGCGCGCGGCGGTACCGCACGACGACCAACCCGATCGCGACAGATCCCAAGCACCTGAGCTATTTGCTGCTGAGCCAGTCGCTCACGCAGTTTATCGACGATCGCGTCGACGCGTTGTGGGAGACCAAGGACAGTACCGAAGGCAAGTTCGAGTCTCTCTACTCGTTGATCGTCTGGTCGCGTCCCGAGCGGCCGACGGTCGTGGCCGAGGTCGCCGCTGCGGAGCTCTTCGACCTCTCGCGCCGCGCCGGCGACGTCGCCCTCTACCTGGCTGTCGCGCTCTTTAAGCGCGCCGACGCCGCCCAGCGCGCCACGCTCGCGCCGGCGATCGCGTCTTGTTTGGAGCCGTGCGCGCGACGCGTCCTCGAGCGCAAGAACGCAAAGTACCTCGACTTTATCGTCGAGCTCTTCGAGTCGTGGCGCCGCGAGCTCGCGGCCTTTCCCAACGTCCTCGATTCGCTCCGCGCGGCGCTTTCCGTGCTGCGCGAGACCTTGCCGCGCAAGCGAAGGAGACAGGACGGCTCGGTTTCCTCCTGCGAAGACGACGACGACGAGGAGGACAATCCCCGCGGGCGGCGCCCCGAGGACCACCAAGACAACCCCCGCGGGTGGCGCCCCGAAGATCACCAGAGGCGCACTCAGGAGCGACGGGCGGCCGAGCCTTTTTTGGATATCCAACCCCGCGCGACCGGGACCTTGTATGCCATCATGCGAATGCACGCCCTCATTCTCCAGGACGACGACCGCTTTTCGCCGACGATTACGTCGACGACGACCCGCTTCCGCGGCGAGATAGCCTTGGGCGACCGCGTATCGTACGTCCGCCAGACCTGTACCTCGGGCTGCAACGACATCGCCGAGGAGGTCGTGGGCATCCAAGACGCCCGCCATACCGTTCGCGCGCCCCGGACCTCCTCGGGCCGACGTTTCCAAGGCACCGTCGTGCATTTCGATACTAACAAACTAATCGGCGACATCGAATTCCAAGAAGACACCCGCCGAATCTACTTCCACGCCACCGAACTCTGCGCGCCTCTCCGGGACCTTGACCAACCCAACCTGAACATCCCGGTCTCTTTTTCTGTGTCCATGTACCGCAAGCGCCGCTGCGCCACCGATGTTTGTCCCGTTGACGACGACGACGTCGACGTCGGAGGAGGACTTGCGGCGCAATAAACATTGCTTTTTTTTTTAAAGTCACTGACTGTCTATTACGGAGATGCGTACACAAAGCACTGCGATAGAAGCTGCTACTTGGTGCGGTGCAGCCGCCCGCGGGTTGGTCCCAGAAATTTCTTTTCTTTCTGTCCTCTCCTCATGCGATTTGTCGAGTTCGAACCGAGCGTTGTTGTCGACCGCCTCTAGTGCGTCTGAGCACTGGGAGGGGAGCGATACGATGGACGTGGACGCGGATTTTGGCCAGCAGGGAGCGCACGGACGAAGAGGAGAGCGCTCGAAGACAATGACTTCAACGTCAATGACCTCGCCTTTCAGATTTGGAGCCACGCGCCGAGGGGCCGCTAGCCGATCGTCGACTTCGACAGCTTCGCCTTCCGTCATGGACGTCGACGCGCGCGTGCGCGTTTGCCGAAGGAGCTAATTCGATGACTTTTGCGCGCGCTGCTATGACCGCCCGAATTGGTTCTACCGTCCGCGCTTGACGTTGGTGTGGGCCGTGGACGGTGCTTTGCTCGCCTCGGACCTCCGGGGCCGCGTGGTGTTCGTCCGAGCAAAACCGACGGCTCACCAAAGTCCGATGGGTGAACCCGACGTCGGCCCCGGACTTCAACCCCGGCGACCAGCACTGGGCAGGGCTGCGGAAATGGTGGCAAGCACTCAGCGACGACGCGGACGAATAAATCGTGATAGCCGACGGGCCGGAGCCTACGGTCGCCAGGCGCGGCCCGTGAGCTGCGGGAAAATAGGCAGCCGACGCGGGGTCGGAGGCGTATCTACCTATTCCCGAGCCGTCTCGCCCCATTTTGTCTTCGCGTACGGCAGCACCTTCAGGAAGAGCGGAACGACGTAATACTAAAGTACGCTCGAGCGAGCTCTCCGAGTCGTGCACGGGTCGAGCAGTTTCGGCACACACACCAAGAAGATGTTGTTGAGGTTCAACCATGGGTACCGGCTGCAGGAGCGATCGCCCCTCCTCGTCGTCACGCATTTCCTCCTCTAGCTCAACTAGGTCTCCATCGACCCGGTGCTCATCGAAGATGCCCACTTATTGATGCCATCGCATCGAAGGTTGAGCGTTGGGCCTCTTCGCGACTTTCGGACGTCATTTCTGGTGCGGTGCATCCCGCAAGAGCACGGCACATTGGCACGTCACGCTCGAATCGTCCGGCCGTCAAAAGCGGCATGGCGCGTGCACGTTTGCCTCCGAGGCGATCTCTCCGACGCGTTCGTACTCGAGGTGCAGGAAGTGCCCGCACTCCCCATTCGGTGAAATAACTGTTAAGCGGAGTACGACGAACATGTCGAGTTCTTCGTGCGTATCGCCTTCAGACACATGAAGATGCGCCACGCGCTCGTGCTCAAACACTAGGTTGTGCGTCGCGGCATCTGATGGCTTCGCCGGGAGTTGCGGTCATGAACGACGTGGTGAGCTCACAGGCGCCCTCCTGGGACGAACCTGAGGACCCAGATAATGCGGGAAATGCGACGGTTCCACGAGAGATAAAACGCCCATCAAAGGTTAGAAGCGGACCGCGACGCAGACGACTCTGATATATATTATGAATGGCTTTGTGGGTTTAGTTAGTGAGTTCGACGTCGGCAGTTTAATAAGTACAAGTGCAGGCCAGTAAGTTCACCTAGTCCCAATCTCTAACCCCAGTAAGTTCACCTGGTCCCAGTAAGTTCACCTAGTCCCAATCTCTAACCCCAGTAAGTTCGGTGTAACTTACACTGTAAGCCCACTCGTGCTCACACCCACTCACCCCACTCTCCTTCGAGCTCGTCGCTCTCACCTCCGCCAATCTAAGCCGCTTTTATCCGTACACGCCGCTAGCCTTTGCGTTCACTCTAAAAACCCCAGTAAGTTCACTTGGTCCCAGTAAGTTCACCTGGTCACTAAGTTCACCTAGTCCCAATCTCAAACCCCAGTAAGTTCGCCTGGTCCCAGTAAGTTAACCTATAGTGCGCGTGTAGACGCCGGGAGGGGGCTTATCGGTATTGCGCAGCACGTGGGGTAGGGTGGAGTCGTCGACTCAGAAGAGGATATCCTCGGGGTTGCCGATCGACAGAGAGCCACGTGAGCTGGACGTGGCAGAAGACGGGCTTCGCCAAGAGGACGCCGACCTCGCGGGGCGTCTGGCCCTGGCTCTTGTTGATCGTTTGGCGTCGGCGGGCCTTAAGGGATACAGGTTGGAGGAGCCTCGGTGACAACGACACGATCGATCATGTATCTGGTACCGTTGCAGTGGCCGTGCGACGGGTCGAGGTTGCGAGGCGTCGTCTCCGACAAAACCTAGTCAGCCGAAAGAACCTGACGGTCGTCTCAGGGAAAAAACCGAGGTAAAGAGCGAGGCGTCGTCTTCCGACCCAACCTAGTCAGCCGAAAAGAACTCCGACGCCTCGTCTCCGGGAAAAAGGCCGCGGTCATGCGCGCGTTGTCAGCATCGACAACATCGTTTCGACGGGGCGTGAGAATGGCGCGCTGAAAGAGCCGCCGCGGCTCGTGGAAATAGTCTGCGAGGTCGCCGTAGACGGCTTGGAGGATCACTGTCTGGCTCTCGTGCCTACCTACCTGATCCTTATTCTCGCGCCTACATGATCCTTACCCTAAATCGAGGGACAAACAGACAGACAGACAAACATCTGTCGATTAGTAGTTAGGATTGGACCGTAAGCGAAAAACAAGGTCCAATAAAGACGCCCCCTTGACGTCTAAGAGGCGCGCGCTAGCGCGAGAGCCGAAAAAGCGTCCGTGACCATGCTGTGCCTTTTCTTTCGCACGCGACCGTGTTGACGTGGCAGGGTTTGATGAGTGTCACGTCCCGACGCTGCTTTTTTTTGTGTGTTGACATAGCTAGTGTTCCCCCGGCCGGCCGAGGGCCCTCGGGGAGCGCAGAATCGATGCTCCACTACCACTAGTGTGAGGAAGCTATGACACCTACCCCTGCACCACGTATCCAGTATCCATACGTCTTTCTCTTATCGCTAGTCTAACGCCTCATTCCATTCGTAACATGGTACCAGGTGTCGTCCGCGGTCGAACGACTGCTTGACTTCACGGATAACGGCGACTCCTCCTCGGCTTCAGTTCATTGCTGCGTGTTCGGTTCGTTATCGTTTATCATGTCCTCGATCGAAATTAAGGACAGCAAGCTTTCGCAAAAACTAGATGCCTTCAGTGGTGAGCGACATCTTTTTCACCAATGGACCCGGCGCCTGGAAAACATGATCATTTCCACCGGTGATCGCATTATCTTGACCGCTGACACTTGGACTAGCATTTCCGCCTCTGGCTGCTCTGAAGAAGAATTTGGTCTCAAGCAGCAACGCTGGTACAGTGCACTCTTCATGGCGCTACCAATGCATGATACTCATCGTGCGGATATCCGTGAAAACCGCGATATGAACTTCACGCGGCTTTACAAGCGCATTACTGGTGTTTACATGGGCCATCGAGATCGTGTCGCTCAGTCTGCAATTGCTTCACTGCATTCTTTGGTGTGCAACAATATCGATGAACTTGAGTCTTTTCTTAACAAGTTCATCACTGGTGTTCAAGTTGCTCGGCATCATCAAGATTTCTCTGACACACTTGCATTGCAATTGCTTCAGACGAAAATCCCCGACTCGCTCTTGTCTAAGGATCTCATTGCACTTGATCCTAAACTGCGCACATATGATGGTTTCGTTGATCGCCTCCACAGTAAAGTTTTTGATTATCTTCAGGCCAAGTCTGCGCATGTCCATGCTACGTTCCGTGAAAGTCCCCGTCATCGTGAACGTTCCAACTTTTACGGTCGTCCCAACCATCCTTCTGATAAATACCTTCATCGCTTCAATGCTTTGCCGCTCTCAACAACGTTCTAGCCCTCGCCCAACTCTTCGATCATCTTTCCGTAACCGACCTTCATCTTCACGTGGTTTCCATCGCAAGCGCCCACGCCATACTGATCTTTGTCACTTTTGTGGTATTCCTGGTCATCACCAGAAAGATTGTCACAAGCGCCAGCGCTATTTGCTCTCACGAGCCACCGCCCGCCCTCGGCATCACTACCAATACCCACGTCGGTCAACTCCCCAATACCCACCTCGGTCCAATCCCCAATACCCACCTAGGCCCCATCCACCCTTCTACCAAAACTACCTTTCCGACCCCATTCCACTCTTGCCTCCATCTCAATCCTCTCCGCCGCTCCTTGCGTTGCCACCCTCCACCACACCCTCTGTCCCGCCTTCCACCGCTGTCACCCTTCCTGACCCATCCCTTTCTGCACCCACCTACCCGTCTTTCAATTTCTATCTTCTCTCCATATCTCCCTCCATTCACCAAGTCCTTTCCTCCACCAATGCCCTTACCGCTCTGCTCACCGCTCGTGAGCGCGACTACCTTCACAGCACCAACCTTCGTCTCGTTGTCTATGATACCGGCGCCAACGTCAACCTTTTAACTCTGCCACTGGTTTCGCTGACCTTGACAATACTCAGCATCACTCCATCTGCACTCGGCACTGGCTTGGTTTCTGGTTCCGGCACTGCCCACTTAACGTTTCCTTCAATTGGTCCTCTTGACAATCGTGGTCTTCCTTCTCCTGCACCCACTCTTTCCGCCCCTCATGGTATCCATGTCGCGTTCCCGCATACCCTCATCTCTCCTGGCCTTGGTGACAAACGCATTCTTTCTGATCATGCCCTTGAGCAAGTTGGTTACGATTGCCACACCATTCAGGCCGTTGGCCCTGCTTATCCGCAACGAATTTTACGTCACCGCCAAACGCATCACGTTATTCCCCTGCTTCGTCGCTGTGGTCTTCTTTTGATCGTCTGTTGGATCGGCAATACGACCGCTGCGCCCTACGCGGACTACGCTTCACCTTTTGTGGCATTTTCTTCTTGCCCCCGTGTCCATGACCCTTGTGCGTTTCCCGCTGTGTCTCAACGCACTCAACTTACCTTCGACCTTTGGCATGCTCGTCTTGGTCACTATAGTCCTCCCTATCTTCGGCGTTTGTCTTCTCTTGCTGTTGGCGCACCGTTTTTCCCGAGCTCCACGTCGCTTTCTTTTTGTCCTGCTTGTGCTCTCGGTAAAATGCATGCTGCGCATGTTGGCCAACGTAAAGCTCATGCTCCCGCTTCCACTTCGCCTCCTTCCTCCGAGCCTTTGTCTCGTCCACGTGCCGTTGCGCCCTACCTTATTATCCACGCCGATCTCAGGTTTGCCGGCGTCCCATCCTTCATATATCAAGATCGCGCGATCCTTACGTTTGTCGATGATCATACGCGCCGCCGCACGCGTTACTTTGCTCCACGACACGATGCCCTTACGAACGCTCGTCAACTCGAACTTTTCTGTCTACCGTGGTTCGCCCATTCGGATATCGCATTGCCCTCATCTACACCGATCGTGACCGCTCTCTTATGGGCCAATTCGAAACCTTCTGTCTGGGCAACAATTTTGCGCTTAATCGCGCTCCTGCAGCTCAGTCCAAAACTTCACAGGCGCACGCTTTTTCCGGTGTTGTGGAACGCTCTCATCGCGCAACCGCTGATATTACTTGCACTCTTTTGGTACATGCGCACCGTCCACCTGATTTTTGGCGTTGGGCCATGGAAACGGCTGACTTCATCTCTGAGCGTATGCCAAATGCCTCTAATCCTGGATATATGACGCCATATGAAATGCTACATGAAACTCTACCACGTGTCGATTTTCTTCGTGTTTGGGGCTGTCCAGCAGCAATTCTCACTGGCGACAAATGGCCTACCAAAGCTATAACCGGTATCTTCATTGGGTATCCCTCTGCAGGCCCTGGATATCGCATATTGCTTCAACGCCCCACAGGTCCTGTCATCCACACCTCGATTGATGTTGTTTTTGACGAAAATTTCGCTCTGCGTAAGTCACCGTCCTCTCAACCCCTTCCTCCGTCTCTAGTGGATTCTCGTTTTCCTGACTTGTTTTATTACGACCCTCGTTTATCTTCCGCCGTCGCGCCCATGTCTTCTGTTTTTGATGCTCCGGAGCCGGCCTTATCGGGACTGATCACCCCTGAAACAACTCAACCGTCACTGACTACACTGTTACCGGACAATACGAAACGTGCACCATTACGTCGCGCCAGACGGGGCCGGCCGCGCAAAGTCGACCAACGCGCGTTACGACAACCAACAAACTTTTTTTTACGGGCGATTCTGTTTCCTCCTGTCACGATGTCGATTCTGTTTCCTCTGTCGCTTCTGTTTCCTCCTGTAACTCTTTGTGTGTCTCTTCTGTTAGCTTTCGTTTGTTAGTTCATTATGTCTTCCTCCCCCTTTGTTTAGCTAACACCCTTGTTGATCCCCATGCACACGTTTATTACTCTGCTTCCGAAGAAATGTCTCAGTATTCAGACCTTGACGAAACTACTATTACTTCCACCCATTTACGTGAAGCTTTAGCTCCGACCAATCCTGAGAGTCCTGGCTGGTTGCAAGCCATCGCCAAAGAGTATCGCTCCCTTGGTCAGCTTGGTTGCTGGGATGTTGTTCGCCTTCCTTCGATGATGATGATGTTTCTGGCAACATTTATACCCGCAAGTGGACCTTCCGCAAGAAGTATGACTCTGGCAGCTTCAAATCGTACAAGGCTCGCCTCGTTGTCCGCGGTTACACCCAGGTTCACGGCATTGATTATCATGACACCTACTCACCGGTTGCCAACATCGTCACGATCCGTTTCTTTCTAACCTTTGTCGCTGTTCATGACTGGGATTTGCACAAGTTGGATGTCAGCTCCGCTTTTATTCAAGCTCCCATTGACGAAGACATCTATGTCTGGCCACCCGAAGGCTATGCTCCTCGCCAACCCACCGATGGTTCCAAAATCGTTTACAAGCTCCGTCGCTCTTGGTATGGTTGCAAACAAGCTTGTCGCAAGTGGTGGCTTTATTTGGAACGCTTCCTTCTCAATGATTTTGGCTTCGTCCGCGGATCTGGTGACACTTGCCACTACAAGCTCGTGCTCAATTCTACCGTCGTGCTACGTCTCGTTTTGGTCGTTGATGATCTTCTTGTGGCGCACCCTCGTCATTGCATTGGCCATTACCAAGCCTTTTCCTCCGTTTCCGCGCTTTCACTGACGTCAATGAACTTGATCTCACCTCTTACGTTGGTCTTCGCATTACGCGTGATCGCCCTCGGAGAACCCTCACTCTTGACCAATCCCATGCTATCCGTGAAATCCTTACCGAACATCGGTTCATCAACAGTAAACCCGAACTCACTCCCGCTCCCAAAGGTCTTCATCTTTCTGCGGCTGATTGTCCTACTCCTGGTTCTCCAGATCACATTTTCATGGCACGCATCCCTTTTCGCCGTATTGTTGGCTGTGTCCTCTTCATCTCCATCATGACTCGCCCTGATATCACTTGGTCCGTCAATCAGTTTGCGCGTTTTCCCCACAATCCTGGTAAACCCCACTGGCACGCTTTATCCCACACTCTGCGTTATCTCAACGGTTCTCAGGATCTTGCCCTTATTCTTGGTCGCGATTCTACCCTTCATCTCTGTGGTTATTCCGACTCCAGCTGGGCCGACGACCCTGATGACCGCCACTCTACAACTGGTTTTTGTTTTCTCCTTGCTGGCTCTATGATAGCCTACTGCTCCCGCTCGCAGTACTTACTTGCTCGCTCTTCTTTTGAAGCTGAATTGCTCGCTCTTTACGCTGCTACTGCTGAGCTCTCTTGGCTTCTCAAACTTTTTGATGACTTTGATCTCCCTCGTCACACGGTCCCAATGTATGTTGATAATAGCACCACCGTCACCCAAGTCCGTCTCCAATGTCTCACACGGCGCACCCGCCATACTGACATTCGCTTTTACAGTACCGCCGAATATCATCGCAACCACATCATTGATCTCAAACACATACCCCGCCTTCACAATCTTAGCGACATTTTCACCCGCAATACGGAAGCTCCTTCTTTCCTCCGGCTTCGTGCTCTTTACCTCACTTCGTGATCTTCGTCATGATCTCTGTTGTTTTCTTTCTTGCCACAATGCCTCTATGACGTCTTCCTCAAAGCTTCTCCTCTGTGAGCGTCTCACTTACCCCTTTTTCCTTTTTCTTTCTTTTTACAGCACCTGTGTGAGGACCTCACTTACCCCTTTTTCCTTTTCTTTCTTTTCCAGCACCTGAGTGAGGAAGCTATGACACTTACCCCTGCACCACGTATCCAGTATCCATACGTCTTTCTCTTATCGCTAGTCTAACGCCTCATTCCATTCGTAACAACTAGACTATACATGTGCATCTCATGCCGTCAGGCACATCCCTCATACCCCACAAACCAACCCACATCCTTCATGCTCCCCACACACACACCCCTCTTAGCAGTCGATATTTAAAGACTATACATGTGAGAACTGAAATGGGGATGAGAGAACTATAATGGGGACGTGGTGCAGGGGTAAGTGTCATAGCTTCCTCACACATGTGCTGGAAAAGAAAGAAAAGGAAAAAGGGGTAAGTGAGGTCCTCACACAGGTGCTGGAAAAGAAAGAAAAGGAAAAAGGGGTAAGTGAGGTCCTCACAGATTAGGAAGGAAGACGTCAGGAAAGGCATTGTGGCAGAAAGAGACAGGAGATGTCGGGCGAAGTCACGAGGTGAGGTAACGAGCACGAAGCCGGAAAAAGGGAGGAGCTTCCGTACGACGGGTGAAGATATCGCGAAGGTTGTCAAGGCGGGGATTGTGTTGGAGATCAATGATGTGGTTGCGATGATATTCGGCGGTGCTGTAAAAGCGAATATCAATATGGCGGGTGCGCCGCGTGAGACATTGGAGACGGACTTGGGAGACGGTGGTGCTATTATCGACATACATTGGTACCGTGTGACGAGGGAGATCAAAGTCATCAAAAAGTTGGAGAAGCCAAGAGAGCTCAGCAGTAGCGGCGTAAAAAGCGAGCAATTCAGCTTCAAAAGAAAAGCGAGCAAGTAAGTACTGCGAGCGGGAGCAGTAGGCTATCATAGAGCCAGCAAGGAGAAAACAAAGAAACAGTTGTGGAGTGGCGGTCATCAGGGTCGTCGGCCCAGCTGGAGTCGGAATAACCACAGAGACGAAGGGTAGAATCGCGACCAAGAACAAGGGCAAGATCGTGAGAACCATTGAGGTAACGAAGAGTGTGGGATAAAGCGTGCCAGTGGGGTTTACCAGGATTGTGGGAAAAAACGCGCACACTGATGTGAGAACTGAAATGGGGATGTGAGAACTATAATGGGGACGTCACGTATTGACGGTCCAAGTGATATCAGGGCGAGGCATAACAGGAAGAAACAAGACACAACGGAGAATACGACGAAAAAGGGATGCGTGCCATGAAGACGTGAGCAGGGGAGCCAGGTGCAGGAGAAGCAGCCGCAGAAAGAGGAAGAACCATTGGGAGCGGGAGTAAATTCTGGTTTACTGTTGATGAAGCGATGTTCGGTGAGGATTTCACGGATAGCATGGGATTGGTAGATACCGAGCTTGCGACGTGCGCGAGCACGCGTAAGGCGGAGACCAACGGAAGTGGGAAGGCTTTGAAAAACGCAAAAAAGGAAGCTTGGTAATGGCCAATGCAAGAACGGGGGTGCGCCACAAGAAGATCATCAACGACGAGAACAAGGCGCTGAACGACAGTAGACTTAAGCATGAGTGTGTAGCTGCAAGTGTCACCAGATCCGCGGACGAAGCCACAGTCATTGACGAGAAAGCGTGCCAAATAAAGCCACCAATTACGACAAGCTTGTTTGCAACCATACCAAGAGCGACGGAGCGTGTAAATGATTTTGAAACCATCGGTGGGTTGGCGAGGAGCATAACCTTCGTGTGGCCAGACATAGCTGTCTTCGTCAATGAGAGCTTGGATAAAAGCGGAGTTGACATCCAACTTATGCTAATCCCAGTCGTGAACAGCAACGCCAGACAGGGGCTTGTATGAAAGCATAGATGACATCTACAGGACGGCACGTGTCGTGGTAAGCAATGCCGTGAACCTGCGTGTAACCGCGGACAACGAGGCGAGCCTTGTACGATTTGAAGCTGCCAGAGTCATACTTCTAGCGGAAGGTCCACTTGAGGGTATAAATGTTGCCAGAAACATCATCATCATCGAAGGAAGGCGAACAACATCCCAGCAACCAAGCTGACCAAGGGAGCGATACTCTTTGGCGATGGCTTGCAACCAGCCAGGACGCTCAGGATTGGTCTGAGCTAAAGCTTCACGTAAATGGGTGGAAGTAACGGTAGTTTCGTCAATGTATGAATACTGAGAGGTTTCTTCGGAAGCAGAGTAATAAACATGTGCATGGGGATCAACAAGGGTGTTAGCTAAACAAAAGGGAAGGAAGACATAATGAACTAACAAACGAAAGCTAACATAAGAGACATACAAAGAGTTACAGAAGGAAACAGAAGCGACAGAGGAAACAGAATCGACATTGTGACAGGATGAAACAGAATCGACATTGCGTTGTTGACAAACGCCAGTATGAAAGATTGTTGGTTGTTGTAATGCGCTTTGGTCGACTTTGCGCGGTCGGCTCCGTTTGGCTCGACTTTGTTTTGCACTTTCCTCAGGGGGTTTTGGGCTCTTTGGTTTTGTCGGCTCTGGTTTGCTCGACTTTGTTTTGCACTTTCTGTTGTTTTCTCTCTTTTGCACTTTCTGTTGTTTTCTCTCTTTGGTGCGTCGGAGTTTATGAGCTCGTAGAATGGTCGGTTCACGTGATGGGGTGATCAGTCCCAGTAAAACCGGCGCATTCTCATCAAACACAGGGGGCAAGGGGGCAACAGCGGACAAGGGGGCAACAGCGGAAGAACAGGTGACAATCGGGCAACAGCAAGAACAGGTGACAATGGGGCAACAATAGACGAGAGCTTGGAAGCGTGATTCGAGAAAGTCAGAACAACGTTGAAGTGCCTTCGGTGGTTGACATTGCAGGAAATCGGGTAAGTGAAACTGTCAGCAAAATCGAGGTCTGAAGAACAGGAGCGACAAAAGTGCTGGGGAGACTTGCGTTAAGCGATTGTTGCCACTGAGGATCGCAGCGGGGTAAAGATAGCGGGAACACAGGCTGGTATATATGATGGCAGTGTACCAGACGTCTGATGAGAACGTGGCCTTTGGGCAGATATGTTGTATGGTGACCAGGTTATGACGATGGTCGGAGTCGACAGAAGCAAAAACAAGCGTAAACAGGTTTGATGCGAACGTGGGTGTTTGGTTGTTGTGGTGCGAGCAAGTTGCCATGGGCACGACCACGTCCTGTACGCGAAGATGGAAGACTTCGGACGCGCCAGCGGTGTAAGGAACGAACACGGGTAGACCAGGCTGCTGTATGCCAGCCTGCTGTGGAAGATAAGAAAGTGGCCCGTTTTCGCATTCGGAAGAACGAAGTTGCCATATGGGCCAACGTTGGAGGAGCAAGCGGCGAGCTTCGCTCGTCACACTCGAATAGACTGCGGTAGAAGTTGGCGACAGTGGCAAAACAGTTGTGGCACGTAAGAACGTTGCAGATAGCTTGCAGATAGCGTCGCAGTGGCACGTAAGAACATTGCAGATAGCGTCGCGGGTGCTGAGCACGGAATTCACGTCGATAACAAAACCGAATTTTAAAGGTCAGAAAAGCGGCGAAAAAGCGATAGTGCGTGAAGGAGAACCACAAATCACACAGCAAAGAAGCGTCTGTCCAGGATCCCGAAGATGAGCGATCCAACCACATAGGAAGCACGAAAACTGCACACGCGAAAAATTGACAGGCACAGCTTAGTTGTGGCAGGTGAAATGCGCGATGGAACGTGATGCGCTGGTTTTACCAAAACCGACAAGCACAACGAGGAGTGGATCAACGAATAGGTGAAAACTGCACAACGGAGAGTGGATCAACGAATAGCTGAAAATGCAGAACGGGGAGTGGATCAACGAATAGGTGAAAATGCACAACGGGGAGTGGATCAACGAATAGCTGAAAATGCACAACGGGGAGTGAAGCAACGACAAGGGCGAAATACAGAACGAGGAGAGGAGCAACGACGAGGTGAAAATACAGAACGAGGAGGGGAGCAACGAATGGCTGAAAGTACAGAACGAAGGGCGCCTGTGCAATGGGAGCTAAAAACAAAAACGAGGGGCTTCCGTGGGATGGGGTTGTTGATGTGCATGCATCAGACATTCGGCGGTACACACGCTAACTTGGAATTATCTTGATTGGCAGAAAGGTGCAAAGATGATAAGATAGAGTATCGGTAGGTGGATGTGAGACGTTGGGTGCGGCCGTTTAAGGCGGTGAAGGGGGTGTAATAGGTGGTGGTATTAAGAAAAGCGGCGGAGTGGAACTAGAATCAGTCAAGGTTGGAGTAGGCATAGGAGCAGAAAAGGTAGTGTTGCTGGTGGTTTTGGTGGGTTGGTGTTGTAACAGTTGTTGGGTGTTGTTGGAGTCATTGGAAGTGTTGCGCTGTTGAGAAGAACGGCGATGGTGGGTAGGGCGTTGTCGAGGAATAGCTAGGAACTTTGAAACTTGCGGCAGTCCCCCTTAAAGTGATCCTTGCAGCCGCCAAAAGGACATCGGGTAGTGCGTCGGAATCGAGTAGAGCCAGTTTGTTGGGAAAGGGGGGCGTCTAGGGTAGGTCAGTTGGAAGAGTCTGAAGTCGTGGCTGACGACGCGGCGGATAGCGCGGCGGAAGTGGTTGTGCATGCCATCGAAATTGATTGTTGTTGAACTTCTCGAGGGTACAACCACATTCATCGGTACGAAACGCGAGACGATAAAACAAAGCCAGTAAGGCTTGAAGCACGATGCACGTAGTCAAATGCGAAGACCCACTCGAGGGTGTGTCGGATCAGGTACAATGCCGAGCAACTTGACTCCGGTGATTGGTACAGTGCCGAGCAACTTGAACTCCGGTGATAGGTACAATGCCGAGCAACTTGTACACTCCGATGATGAACTTGTTGAGGAAGTTCGCTACGCGATCCCCATGGCCCATGTAGACATCGGTAATGCGCTTGTAAAGTCGCGTGAAGTTCATGTCGCGGTTTTCATGGATATCAACGTTGTTGCTTGACGCGAAATTCGCCTTCAGAGCAGCGAGATGCTTCTGCAGAGCAGCGAGATGCTGAGATGCTTGTCCAAGGATCGTTGGTCGAGATAATGTGATCGCCGGTGGAGATGATCATGTTCTCAAGACGACGTGCCATTGGTGGGAAAAAAAAAAAAATGTCGCTCACCGCTGAAGGCATCAAGTTTGTGCGAAAGCTTGCTATCTTTAATTTCGATCGAGGACATGATAAACGATAACGAACCGAACACGTAGCAATGAACTGAAGCCGAGGAGGTGTCGCCACGAAGTCAAGCAGAGGCTCAACCG
Source organism: Chrysophaeum taylorii (assembly GCA_029834535.1). Classification (NCBI taxonomy): domain Eukaryota; class Pelagophyceae; order Pelagomonadales; family Pelagomonadaceae; genus Chrysophaeum; species Chrysophaeum taylorii. The sequence goes on along the minus strand of JAQMWT010000598.1, from coordinate 32,526 downwards.
TGGAGAACACCTGCTGCCATGTGAGAAGAACTGAAATGGGGATGAGAGAACTATAATGGGGACGTGGTGCAGGGGTAAGTGTCATAGCTTCCTCACAATACAACTACCACTAGCTCCGCCACTCACTTCTTTTAGAGGTGGTGAAGAAGAAGAATATCATCAAGAAGTATGGCAGCGTCATTGGAAGCGGTCCTGGCGACGGCCAAGTTTAGTGACGCGGTGTGCGCAAAGGTGCTGGACGCGTGCGACTCGCTCGACGACCTGATGGAGGCCTCGGAGCAGGATGTGGACACGCTGTTGTTGGAGGGTATCAAGGTGTTGCCCGCAAAGCGATTCAAACGGTGGCTGAAGGAGCTCAGGGAGCAGAAAGAGGAGGAGGCAATGTCGGCACCGCCAAAACCCACGAGTACCCAGGAGCCGGCACGGCCTCTTGTTCCCGCGGAAGAAGGAGACGAGGACGGCGGTTCGGACGGTCGCGGCGGACGACCGCGACCGGAAAAAGAAGGACCGGCAGAAGGAGATGCCGTCGCGGAGTCGACGAATGCCATGGTGACGCGGGGCGTGAAGAAGCTGATGGCCAAGTTCGAGTCTCTCGCCGAGATACGCGACGAACCGTGGGAGCTATGGCACTCGAGGGCGATCGCTTGGGCGCGACGCGCGGGCGAGTGGTGCTTTGGGTACGAAGAGGAACCGGCGCAAGAGGCGTGCCGACCCGAGGTGGCCGTGGCGGCGGTCGAGGGTGCGGTCATGGCGTTGCTGCGGCTGCGGCCTCGCCGCGTTTACGACTTGACGCATTACCTCGTCACGCGGAGCAAGGTCGAGCAGCGGCTGCGCGAGGACGCGACGCTGAGCATCGAAGCGAGGACGGCGCTCGCGCACCTCGCAACCGTGTTCGAGGCTGTCGAGAAAGACCCCCTGTTCGCCGAGTTTGGGCGCGCGGACGAGGCTCGTCGTGCTAAACGGCATCTCGTGAGAGCCGTGAGATTGGACCCCGCGAACGACCCCAAACACGTGAGCTATCTGTTGATGAGCCAGTCGCTCCAACAGTTCATGGAGGACCGCGTCGGGGTGTTGTGGGAAAACGACTTCGACGGAAACGGCAAGGTCCAGGGGACCTACGCGTTGCTGGACCTGCCGGACACCCTCGGGAACGTCGCCGACGTCGTCGCGCGAGAGTTAGAGCGCGTCGCGCCGAGGCTCGGAGGCGCCGCCGTCTACGTCGCCGTCGCGCTTTTCAAACGCGCCGACCCCGACCAACGCGCGATCCTGGCCCCCACGATTTCGAAGAACCTCGAGCCGGCGGCGCGTCGAATCGCGGATAGCGGGAAACCCGAGCGCGCGAATTTCGTTTTGGATCTCCTTGACGCGTGGCGCCGCGAACTAGACGGGTATCCCGAAATCCTCGAGGCGGTCGTCGCGTCTCTCGCAATACTCCGCGGCAAGCGCCAGCGGTCGGTGTCGTCTGACGACGACCACATCTCCAAGCGGAGCCGTCCGGCCGCCACCGGGACGCTCTACTGGATAGCTTCGAACCACGCCTTCGTGCTTCAAGACGACAATCGCTTTCCTCCGACGATCACTGCCATGTCGCTGCGACTCCCCCCCAAAATTGCCGAGGGCGACCGCGTCTCGTACTATCGCACCTTTAGACGCTCGGGCAACGACCTCGCCGAGGACGTGACTCGCCTCGACGACCAGACCCCCTTCGTACGCTACCCTCGATCCTCCTTCCGCCGCTTCCGAGGCCTCGTCGTCCAGTTCGACCCCTTCAAGCTCACGGGCTTTATCGAGTGCTCCCACGACAACCGCAAAATCTTCTTTCATCCCACCGAGTTCTGCGCCCCCGTGCCTGTCAAGACCAAGCTGCGCGTCACTTTTGCCGTTTCCGAATTTCGCAGTCGACCCTGCGCCGTCGATGTCTGCCTTGACCAACGGCACCCCTCCGCCAAGGTCGCAAAGCATCTATCATCACCATCATCCTAACAACTGACTCTTCTCTCTCCTTGGTACGCTATCTACCGCACCACGGGGTCCAAGCGCGACGAGATCGATCTCTAGGAGGGAGAGGCGCGTCGTCGAGATCCGAACTTGTTTGTTTTTTATTACTTGGGCCTTCCTTCTTCTGCGAATGAGCAAGTGGCTGGCTTCCCAGGACCCTTCGCGCGCATGATATAATTTGTACCGCCGCCAATCGTCGCGCGATGGCAGCCAGCATCGTTTCTCCTGACTACTATGAATTTACACTATTTCGTTGGCGCGGCGTTCATAAAATCACAAACCGCGCGGGACCAGGTTCCATCCAAATACAAGCCCGCCTTGCACTATTTCCCTTCCCTCCCTTTCCTTTCCTTTCCTTTCCTTCATGGGGTCATACTTCTACTGATAAATAAAGGCGCGCGCGAGTTTGGTGGTGCGATCGAGCTCACGAGCGCTAGGAGGCAGATACATGGGCGCGCGAGTGCTTCCCGGGGAAGCAGGTCTCTTGAATTTGGGCGTCTTTCCACGAACGCGCGAGAGCGCGCGCGCGCCAGCTGAATAAGTCGCGCGCGCACCAGAGCTGCCCGCCCGGAAATCTCGCTGGACCGGAAAAGTCGTCGTCGTCGTCGTCGTCGTCGTCGTCGAGGCAGGGGTGAACTTGATGCACATACAGTCAGTGGTGGGGGGGGGGATTGCAGTGTCGGACGGAGTCGCAGACAAACGATGGGCCAGGCACAAGGACAGCGCGCATTTTGCTTTAATAGTGCCAAACACGAAGCAGATGTCGTACACCACACAGCGCGCGTCCAGGAAGGAGCAAGGGGGTTTCTTCTTTCGCATCAAGCGGTCTCGGCGGCGGCGGCGGATTCTGGAGCGGGCTCGGGCTCTGCCGCGGGCTCGGGCTCTGCCGCGGGCTCGGGCTCTGCCGCGGGCTCGGGCTCTGCCGCGGGCTCGGGCTCTGCCGCGGGCTCGGGCTCTGCCGCGGGCTCGGGATCTGCCGCAGGCTCTGGTTCAGGGTCGGCGGGCTTGGGGGGGTCCGGCTCGGCAACCTTGGGCGGTTCTGGCTCGGCAACCTTGGGAGGTTCCGGCTCGGGCGCGGGCTCCGGATCGGCAGGCTTGGGAGGCTCTGGCTCAGCCTTTGGGGTCCCGTCCCCGTTCGCGCGGAGGTGGTCGGGCAGGAGGCTCTGCCAGTCCTTGCCTTCCTTGCGCAACCGACTTATGGAGCGATTCCGGGTGATCGCCGTGTTTAGCGCAAAGGACGAACGGCTGTTGAGGCGCCACTTCAAGTCGAAGAGCGTCACGTTGTTGTGGAAGGTCTTGAGCCAGGCGTCCATGCAGCCCTCCCCAAAGGGGCCATTGTTGAGGAGGCTGAGCGCGACGAGACTCGAGTTGTCGACCAGGCCTTCCGCGATGAGCGCGCACCCCACGCTCGAAATCTTGTTCTTCTCCAGCGACAGCGTCACGACACTCTTATTAGTCGCGAGGATCACCTTGATCCACTCGCAGTCGGCGTCGGTAATCTCGTTCTCGTTCAGCACGAGCTCGGTCACGTTGGTATTGGTCTTGAGCGCATCGGCAAGCTGCTTGCAGTACTCAAACGTCTTCATCTTAAACAACGCGTTGGCGGACAGGTTTATCGCTTTTAACGACGGATCATTTGCGAGCGCCTTTTCGATCACCTGCTTGGGCGACACAGATCCAAACCGCGGCATGCCTACGTCGCTCGACGCCAAAAAAAACACGAAAACTGGTGGTGTGCCGGTAAAGCTGCCCTTTAAAAGCGAATCTTCCGAGCGTATGGGGGGGGTATAATACTCAGGGAGCTTTGCTCGCAAGTAACCCCCCCATGCTTTCGAACCCGACATCCGCTCTAGAGACCCGGCCGCCGCCCTACCTCCATCGCGTGCGACGCCAACCATAGAATTTTTTTAGTTCGTAACATTCATTCGAAATTGAAGGCCACTGATCTCGCTCGACATACGCGCCGCGTTTTTTTTTTGCCTCCGGAGTAGCTCCTTCTTACCACATCTCCCCCAATATTTCTCGACCTTCACGCCGAAACAGGGGCTGTTCTGGCTCAATGTGCACTCGCTGCGCATTCTCAGAAAGGCAATCTCGCTACTTGTGATATGGCGGCGCGCGCCAAGTCGAGGCCGGCAATGGCACCTTGCGCAACGACCTGTAGTAATAACAACAAACGCTGGCTTCGCGCGAGCGCCGGGCACCCTCTCTATCCGTTCGTCGGTTGCCCGCCGTACCACTCTAACCCTGGACGGTTAGGCCAGCGCCGGGCCGTCCCCTATAATAATCGGCTTGCGTCAACGTCCTTCCTCACACGATCCCCTCAGCGCAAGAAGGCATCTCCTACAATCATATTACCGTAAGTCTCTCGCGAGCGCAAGGCGTTCTTGCCAACCAGAATGAGGCTGTGCTGATGCAGAGAGAAGCTCGTTGCGACACTCACTGTGGCGACGACGGACATTCCGTGGCTTTCACGACGCAGGTGAGATATGCGACGACGACGGCAGGCTAGAAGTTGCCCTCCCAGACCATGCTTCCCGACTCGTGCCAGGTTTACACGCTGGTCTCTCGCGGGAGAAGGTAACTCATGGTCCCTCCGTCGCCAAGGGGCGCCTCTCGTGCCGCCCTGTCGGCCGATTTACCCGATATCAAAAAACACTCGATACCGAAAAACACCTCTCGCGGGTGCCGAGCGCAGCCTTAAGGAGGCCGGCATCTTGAAGCCGCCACCGGCGTCGCGGAAGAAAGACCTCTCTCGCATCCACATCGCAAATGGCCATGGTTCGGCCGAGCTGGCGGGCCTCCTTGAGGCACGCAGAGAACGAGAACTGCTCGGGCCACTGTGGAACAAGAGAAACGCCAGCGCGCGGAAGCGGGCGGAGAAGTACGCGACGTACTCTGCGCTGGCGGAGGCCTTTGCTCGTTGCGGCGGTGGCTGCGTCTGCGAGGAGGTCCTACCCGAGGGTCTCAGCAAGCGGCCTCAAGAGGTGCGAGTTTTGCGGCGACATCAAGTCGCGGGCCTTTTGGAAGAGGAAACTCAAAGAGGAGCGCGATGCTCTTGCTGCCGCTGCGGCTGCTGCTGCTGGCGACGATGACGACGGCGCCGACGGCGCCGACGGCGCCGACCACCCCCTCCGCCCCGTCGTTGCGACCCCCACAGCCCCAGTGGACCCACATCGACCCAGCGACCGTGCCCCTTTGCTTTGGCTGCTGCTCTGTCCGCCGAGATCGAGACTGGGTAGTATTTAATAAGCCTCCTTCGTCCCCGGGCCCCGGGTGTTTTTCGGTATCGCAGACATTTCGACGACGACTTGCCTTGACCCGCCCAGCATTGTCCAACCGGGCGTATTTCGTGGCCTGGGCCGGAAAGAGGGACCCTTAGGAGTGTCTTTCGTCGTGTCGGCGGTGCCGGTAGCGGCCCATATGGGGTCCGGTGACTGCCTGATACAATTAAAAAATGTTTTTTCGTAATAACGGGTTGGTTGCCTGTAGTGCCTCTTGAGAGATCGAAGTGGCAAAAAAAGAAATTTGTCTCACCTTTCGTACTCAAGTGCAAACTTCTAATATTATGGTATCTTCTTCGTGAGCAACTCCCAGGTTCGAAGAGCTCGCCAACGAAGATATAGAGAGAAAGAAGAAACATCACAGACGACCGCAGAGAAGGAGAAACAAAATGCAACAAAGATGGCTGCTTCAGAGACGGCAGAAGAGGGAGCCAAGGTAGAGAAAGAAGAGGAACAGAGATAAGAAAGGGTGAGGGCAGCAAAGAAGGAAGCAGGAAGGGCAAACGGAAAGAAACAAATAGCCGTCGCAAAGGAGCAGAAGGACGAAGGAGCAAGAGAGTTTGATGCTTGGTTCAGGGGCAATAACCTTGCTGTTATCAAAGCAAGCTCGAAACCACTGAGAACGGCGAAGAAACAATCAGGAACAAAGTAGGAAGAACTAAAGAAGAATGGAGAGGCAAAAATACAAGCCAAAGAAACAGAAGGCGACTCAAGAAGACCACCGGGCCTGCGAAGGGGCAGATCGACGAATGAGCAGGAAATGAGGATGCTGACGAAGAAAATGAGCACTGATACGCAGCGAACCAGGTAAAGCTACGCTTTGATGAAACAAGCGGCCGCTTTTTCTTTGCCATACATCTCATACAGTCCGTCAGAAATTGTTCCGGGCGAGGCTGCCGAATGTCATGAGAACGCGAATTAACCACATACCACCAGAAAAAAATCGTGTGGAGGTTCTGGTAAACAGAGAGACTGGAAGGCGACCTGCCCCGCAAGGCTGTGCTCGCAAGCAAAAGATGAAGAAGCAGCAAAGGGCCATATATCACTGTCGCGCCGTCGTCATCAAGTGGAATGTAGGTCAAGAGATAATGAAGCGACTCGGAAGAACAAATTCAGAGACCTCACGAATGCCGTCCATTGTGGCCGGACGTGGAGCGGCTTCTGTTGTGATTCGCAAGGAGTCCGTTAGCAGCAAGGGCTTGGCAGAAGGTTGTGCGGCATACGTGTGCTCGGGCGGTGGAATTGATTGCCAACTTTTACCATAATCGCCGTCGATGTTTCTGCCTTCTTGTGGCATGTTCGTGGGTTGGCTGCGCCAGGACGTCTGGCGAGACCTGACTTCCGCGTCACGCTCGCGAGCCTGGGACCTCATCAGTCTTGATCGCCACCGATAATAATATGCATTTCGCTCATCAAATCCCAGCACCAGCGATAACGCCACTACCTCGCCACCAGCACAGCCGCAACCTCAACCAGCACTAGCGTGCCCAAGATCGACGCAGCCACAGTCTAGTCGCCGACATTTGCACCGAACGCGTTAAGCAAGACAGTGCCGCCTGTCAGCCGCCAGCGCATACAAATCCGAGTTCTCCTTTGCGAGAATGCCACTAAAAACAGTGTTGTCGACAAGATTCAATGCCCCCTACAAAAGCATTGGTCAAGTTCTAGGCTACTGCGGAAGATAATGTAGGAGGCAGGTAACTAAGAAACTAAAGGCCAGCCCAGTGCATAGGGCGTAGGCTAATCTCAACGCCTCAGCTCGCGGGATCAAAATCACAGGGCCAAGAGACGAGGGGCGCTGAAAGAAGCATCGGGGGAGAGCTGCCGTCTGTCGCTATCTGACGTGGAGACCGCGATTTGACTTTCAACGACCTCGTCGTTAACTTACCTTCTGCGTCCCCCGGCAATAGCCCGTAAAACTGCAAAATTTTCGGCTTCTAACCGGCCCACCCGGGAGTCGAACAGGTGCCAACCTACGACGGGAGGCCCGCGCAAGGCGCAGGTTCAGGAAGGCGCCGTCCTCGAACGCAACCGTGCGGTTCGCGATCAGGGTCAGGAGACAGCTCGGACCATAAATAAAGTGTCCTGTTTTAAGGACTCGAGGGTAACTTGCTCGATTACATTGAGGACGGTCCGTGATTTGCTGCTCTCTTGTTACCTGCTTGGTTGCAACGCGCCATGTGGACATTCGGCGTTGGCCCAACCATAGCCACCCCCGCTAGCCTATAATGGAGCATCGAACGACTCGCAGCTCCTCCGTCGCAACAGGAGAGACCGCGACCGGTGTTGCAAAGTCAACACTCACCTAGACTGAATAATAAATCCAATCAGCTTCTGTCGCTCGACAACGAGTTGTCGATATTCGAGCTCATCTCATATCCTAGAGCAGTATTGTAACTAGGGCATCCAAACCACAGGCACGAGAAAGACGGGAAATCGTTGTGATCCGGAGAAGCTGAGCACAACACTCGCGGAGTACCCACGGTTCCCACTCAAGCGCGCAGGCATCAGCGCCTCCTACTTTATTGGTCAGTGGCAATATATCATCATCGCCGGCAGGTCGTCGAAGGTGCGCAGTAAAAATTGCTCGACTTGCAAGAAGGTTTAGCGTCCGCAGAATAACAATAGTATTATGTCGTGCGAAATACGCGGTGGCTTCACTCACCGGAAAATACGTGATGATGATGACTATCAAGGCCGCCTCGGCGTCGTTGTCCATCTTTTTGGTCCGTTAGTCGTCTGGAGTCTGAGGGCCATCATCGCGATTTTTGCACAATTAACTAACTAACTAACTATTTTCGGACCTCTCCCGGGCATGGGGGCCAGGCTGGGCCGGCAGTAGCCGGTCCAGGATCACAGAGCAAAATCACACAGTTGGGGTAGAGGCGAGGGATGAAAAGGCGTTGATGGCGGACCGCCACTGCGCGCGGTCTTGTGCGAGGTCGTGCCACGAGTTGAAGGGGGTGTCGCATTTCCGGAGTGCCTTGGCGAGCGTCCTCCCGTACGCAAGATGCTCTCGTCTTGGCTCCGCTCCAAGCGCCCACCAGGGGCTCCACAGATGACGTTTGCACAATTAAAAAGCGACTATAAAATATTGGTTGGGAAAATATATAAAAAAATAAATAAATAAATAAATGTGCTATATTGAGGAGAATGATTGAATAATAGAGTAGCAGTACTACGTATGTGGTTGTTCAAGAAAGTTGTTGCGATCCAGAACTGAACCACGTTTGGAAGGAAAATGTTGTCGACTCATGTTTTTCGGGTCCGTTTTGAGGCAAAAGTTCAAGTTGATGGTGACGTGGCTAGTTCCGTCGGGAGAGAGCAGTTAAAAAGACACCACCTGACAACGAGAAAAATGATGGAGCTGGGTGTCGCCAAGGAGACGTTGCGTTTGCTGGCGTACCCCGAGTCGGCGCTCGCGCACGACTTTTTGTTCGAGCGGGAGAAGGACGTATCGGTGGCCGTCGTGGAGGATGGTGCGACGTGGACATTCAGCGAAGTGGTGCGGATGGCAAAGGGGATCTCCGCGCAGCTCGAGGCGCTGGTGCCCGGCGGGTGCGGCGTGGTGGGGCTGTTGATGGAGCGGAGCGCGGTGGCCCTCGCGGCGATCTACGGGATCCTCGATTGGGGCGCGGCGTACCTGCCCCTCGACGGCGCGTACTCTTTCGGGCGTCGGGCGAGGATGCTCGACGACGCGTCGGCGGGCGCCGTCGTCGTGGAGCGCGGTCTGGTGTGGCCCTGCGACCACAGGGCCGTGCTCTCGCTGTCGGCGGCGGCTGATGATATGGTCGTTGGGGTCGTCCCCGCGCGGCGGCGGACGGCGCACGATGCCGCGTACGTGATGTACACGTCTGGATCGTCTGGCGCGCCCAAGGGCGTCGTCGTGCCGCACGGTGCCCTCGTCGCGCGGCTTTGGTGGCTCGAGAGCGAGTTCAAGCTGCGGCGGCTGTTGTGCAAGACGCCCTATGTTTTCGGGGTGTCGGAGTGGGAAGTGTTTTGGCCGGCGGTCGCTGGAGGTCAGTGGGTGCTCGCGCGTCCCGGGGGCGAGGCCGACCCGGCGTACGTGTGCCGCCTGTGCCGCCAGGCCACCCACGCCTTTTTTGTCGCCTCGGCGCTGCGCGAGGCCGTCGCGATGGCGCGCGACGACAACCCCGAGCTCGCCAAGGATATCGCGTGCCTCGACCACGCGATCCAGTGCGGCGAGCCGCTCGACGCTCGGTTATGCGTCGAGTTCGCGCGAATCGCGGGGCCCGGCGGGCCCCAGCTCTCGAACCTGTACGGCCCGACGGAGGCCTCGATGACGTTGTGGCGGGTGCCGAAAACTCTCTCGCTCGCCGACGAGGTTCTGGTCGGGCGACCGATCGCCAACACGTTCGTCGTCGTTCTTGATCCGGAAACGCGCGCGCCGAGCCGCGTCGGCGAGCGCGGCGAGCTGTGCTTCGGCGGCATTCTCGCCACAAAGTACCTCGGCGACCCCGAACTGACCGAAGCCAAATTCGTGGACGCATCATCCCTCTACGAGCCCACGGTCCTCGGGGACCGGAGGCTCTACCGCACGGGAGACGCGGCCACGCGCCTGCCTTGGGGCGACCTCAAGGTTCACGGGAGACTAGACCGCCAGGTCAAGGTCGGCGGGCGCCGGCTCGAGCTCGGCGAGATCGAGGCGGCGGTCCGCGAAGATCTCGGGGCCACCGAAGCCGTCGCCGTCCAGGATGCGACCACGAACCGCCTCGTCGCGTTCGCCGTAGGCGCGCCGTCGCCGCTCCCAAGAACGACTTTAGTCGCGGGCGCGCCCGTCGCCGTCGTCGCTCTCCGCTCTCTCCCGCGCCTCGTCTCCGGCAAGCCCGACGTCCAGGACCTGAAGAGACGCGCTGCCGCCGAGCTCGCGGCGCGGCTCGAGACCGTCGACGCGACCTCGTCGTCGTCGTCGTCGTCGACTCGGAATCTCGCGTCTTTCCTCGACTCGGCCTACGGCCGCGCGCTCCGAGACTCTGGCGTCGACTCGCTCGGCCTCGCGCGCTTCTATCGCCAGGACAAGGAGCGGAAGCGCCTCCAGCTCGTCAAAAATGCCGCGCGCGCCTGGGCGACCTTTGGTGTCGTCCTCGACCACTGGAACCTCGACGGCCACGCGTTGCTCGCCGCCGACGTCGGTCGCTCGGCGCCCTCGGCATTGTGCACCCTCCTGCTCCGGTCGGTCGGCAACGCCCAGAGCAACTTTCTTTTCATCGCCGCCGACGCCCACGACGACGCCGCGCGCCAGGCCCACAGAGGCCCGATCCTCGGCGACGCTCGCGACGCCGTGGCCGTCTTTCTCTACGTCGCGATGCGCTGGCCCGTCGCGAACCTTCTCTGCGCGATATTCTCCCCCCACGGCAACGACCGCCCTCCGCCGCTCTGGTGGGCCTGGTGGCTCCCCACCGACGCCTGCCCGACGGTCTTCACGAGTCGCTACAGCCGCGCTCTCTTACCGCTCGGCGTTATCGACGACGACTGGGACGTCGTCGCCGTCCACCGGTGGTACCTTTACTTCGGACTCCTCGCCCGCTTTTTCGGCCGCGTTTCCGCAAAACTCTTCCCCCACAACACCGACGCCGAAAGAGCCTTCATTCTTTCCTTTGCCTTCCTCTGCCTCGGCGTCACCGCGCCCTACTCGATGCTCAAAACCTGGAACGTTGCCCTCGATCCCCACCCCGCCGCGCGATTTGCCGGTAAAATGTTCTTTTGGGGCGGCGTCGTCGCCTGGCCCGGCCTCTTTTCGGTCCTCGCCCTCTACTTTTTTCTCTACGGGGTGTTTTGCTCCTCGACCTTACACCGCGCCGTTCGCCCCAACCCCCGAAAGGGTCTCCTTCTCGCGCTTTCTTACAGTTCGCTCTGCTGCCTCTGGACCTATCTCCACCCCTTTCAAGACGCCTTCTTCCACGCCTCCTTCAAGTCCGCCTGGGGCCTCGCCGCGTGGCCCTTCCACGCCTTCGACAAATTCCTCGCCCGCTACGCCGCCGAGGCCGCCGTCAACCTCGCCCTCGTCGCCCTCTTCTCCACCGCCGTCCTCTCGGCGAGCCCCCTCTTGGACGGCGCGCCGGGCCTCTCCAGGGCCCTCGACCTCGCGGCGTCGACCACCCTCGGCACCTACGTCGCGCACCCCTACGTCGTCCACCTCCCCGCCTACCTCGAATTCCTCGCCAACCTCAGGCTCAAATTCGGCGAGCCCCTCCGCCTCCTCCTCGTCTTCGCTCTTGCCGCCGCCTTCCAACTCCTCGTCGGACCCCTATTTAACGTGCGTGCGTGCATGCGTGCGTGTTGTTGTTGTTGTTGTTGCCTTTTTGTTGTGTCCTCGCGCGCAAATCTCTTTCTTTCTAGGTCCTCATCATCAGGGCCATCCAAGCCGGCAACCGAGTCGTGGCGCGCCTCGCCGCGCGCGGCGCCGAGCTCGTGCAGGACTCCCTCGCCTCCTCCTAGGAGTGATGAGTTACTGTAGTATCTTGAAACAATTGTGTTGTGTGACATCACGATGTTTCCGGGTTGAAGAAGTTCAAGTTGACAGTTGAAGAAGGAGAAGGGAGGAGGGTTTGGTGGCGAGGAAGTCGTGTTGGTGGAATCGCCTCGCGCTCGGCGGCGGCGTCCATCGTCGGCGGCACTCGACGCGGCGGCTCGGGCCCCCATGCGGCGATGACGACGACGATCAGCGTGCGGGTGCCGCGGCGGCCCGTGGAAGGGTGCCTGCTGCGGGCGCAGGGGTTGGTCCGGTCGAGCGAGCTGGCGCGGGACGAGGTCGAGCTGCGGTGGCGGTGGCTGCGCGGGGAGGTGGTGCCGAACTGCGCGTTCGAGTCGTGCGAGTTCGCGTACGACTACGACCCCGTGAGCGTGATGCAGCGCGGCACGGCCCTGCAGTGCGCGGCGTGCGTCAAGGCGAACGCGGCGCGCGAGGAACTCACGTTCTGTTCGGCGCGCTGCTTCATCGACGCGTGGCCGCGCCACAAGCAGAAGCACGCCAAGTACCTCGCGCGCCCGCGCGCAAATTCCGAGGGCGCCGCGAGCGACGACGACTGGTGCGGCGGCTGCGTGCCGACGAAGCGACCGGGCGACGACGACGAGCAACGGTGGGAGGTGTTGTGCGACGGGCCCGCCGAGGTGTCGCCGAGCGCCGACGAGGTCGGACGGCGGCTGCGCGTCGAGTGCTACGGCGTCGCGCGGGACGAAATCGTGGCGCGCGGCGCCGTCGTGACCGAGACCGTGCTCGCCGGCCCGTCGGGCGGCGGCGCGCCGCGCCGGTGGGTCGGCGAGACCTCCAACGCGGAGGAGCGCGTGCGCGTCGCGTCGTACAACGTGCTCGCGGAGATCTACGCCACCCCCAACATGTACCCCTACTGCGCGCGATGGGCCCTCGACTGGCAGTACCGGTTTCGGCGCCTCGTCGACGAGATTATCGACGTCGATCCCGACGTGCTTTGCCTCCAGGAGGCGCAGCGCGACCACTACGAGCGCGACGTCGAGCCGGCGCTCGAGGCCCGAGGCTACGAGGGCATCTTCGCGCAAAAGGCCCGCGAGGGCGCGGCGGGCAAGGTCGACGGCTGCGCCATGTTCTGGAAACGCGCCAAGTTCCGCCTTTCCGAGCACCGGACCGTCTCTTTCAACGACCTCGCGAGGGGCGAGGCGACGGCCCTCGCCCTCGCCGACCGCGACCAACACGCTTTTCTCCTCCGCCTCGTCAAGGACAACGTCGCTCAAATCGCCGTCCTCGAGACCTTTCACGCGGTCCATCACCGCCGACGCCTCTGCGTTGCCAACACCCACCTCTATTCCAACAAGGAAAACGCCGACACAAAGCTTTGGCAGGCCCTCGCCCTTTCGCGAGAGATCGACAGACTCGTCCACCGCCACCAGCGGGACCTCCCCCTCGTAATCGCCGGCGATTTCAACAGCGTCCCGACCTCCTCCGTCTACGCGCTCCTCGCGACCGGTACCGTCGACCCAAACCACGCCGATCTCCACCCACCCAATGACAAGCGACGCGGCCCCTTCTCCATTCTCCCAGATCCCCGCAACATCAACCACCGCCTCAACTTGGCCTCGGCCTACCGCGTCGCCCTCGGCGCCGAGCCAAGCTTCACGATCTTGACCCCCGCCTTCCAAGGCACCCTCGACTACGTCTGGTACGACCCCGCGACCTTGCGCTGCGCGGCCGTCGCCCAGATACCCTCCCACCACCTCCTCACCACCACGGCAAAGGGCCTCCCCAACGCCCAGTTCCCCTCGGACCACATTATGCTCGCCTGCGACCTCTTCTTCCTCGTCTAGGTCTTGTCTACGGCACGCCTTTCTCGCGATCCACGGGCCGCCGCGTTCTCTATCATCGTCCTCTCGCTGCTTCCTCTCCGTATCCACAAACCCACGGTTCGAATCTCCTCTACCTTTCTTAGATCCCTACTATCCTCCGCCAAAATCGCGCTCTAAATATTATCGGCGCTCGTTTCCCGCGTGACTCGCTACTCGCCTTTCTCTGTAGGCAAAGAAATAGACAGACTGACAGACAGACAAACCTCCTCCCGTAACGTCGCCAAATTTGCATCAGCAAACCTCCAACCTCATCCACGCGCACGCAACGAAAAAACGATTCCATACTTCCTACCTCACACACACACACACACACACACTCTCTCTCTCTCTCTCTCTCTCTCCGCGCGTGGCTTCGCGGGAGGGCTTAAGGGGCTGGCAACAAGACCGTTCTCTTGCCGACACGGCCTCGCGCTCCGAAAGTATTCTTCCGTGACCTACCAAGGCTCAACGACGAACTGTATTATTTCCAACTTATTATTACCCTAGAAGAAAGATTTTTTGGTCGCAGCGCCGGCGTCTTTTATCGATCGATGAGGGCGGTGGACCTGCGGTGTCCGTGGGGCCGGCCCGGGGAGGACTGTCTTCAGCGCAAGCGGGAGATAAAGGCCCGCAATCTGCATCACAAGCGTCTGTCCGAGGTCCGCGCTGTCGTTGACTGCAGCGAGCCGACGACGGCGAACATGGCGCATCTCGCAATTCGAGCGCGAAAAAGACAGGATGCCGAGGACCGACGATACAAAATCGCCAACGAGAATCGATTACTGATGGAAAAAATGACCAAAATCATGGACGGGCCCAACAACAATCTAGTCAAGTCTTCGAGCACCGCCAGCGTCCTGTCCCGCGACAAAATCGGCATCAACGATCCCGTGAGACGGAGACAAACGAAGCGAATTAAGGCCGAAAACCGCGTCTTTGCACGACGGTTGCGAGACCTGGCGCCGTACTACGAACGTCGACAAATGGACAGGGACCACGAGCAACAGCGTCGCTACCTGCAAAACATATCGCGGTCACGCAGCCTCGAGCTCCGCGTCCAATCGCAACATCCGCCAAGAGGCTCGACGGCCCCGCGTGCCGAAAATAATTCGCAAAACTACGAAGAAGAGCACCCGACCGCCACAAGTACGAACATCGTGGTAAGGACGGCCAAGCAAGTCCGCCAAGATGTTGCCAAGGAGAGAAACTGCGAACTCCCTTGGATGTTCAACTCGCCGTTCTCCATTATCAACGACAGGCTTCCGCTGACATTGGCTTCATCACCGGCGATGTGAGCGTGCGAAGAAAACGGGGTGTACGTCGCCGCGAACTCCATGACTATCGGAACCTCTTCAAACTGCTCCTGTCTTCCAGCGTGCTTTTCTCTTAGTACCACGGTTCGCCTTATCAATTCACTGCTACTAGCATTTAATTTCCGCCATTAATTTTTACATGTCGCCCGCCTGCGCCACATCCCCACTTCTTGCCCGAGGGAGTGCCTCCCTCGAGACGCCTGCCCCCAAACAACCCCTGGCACTCCCCCCAAGTGGCCATACGGCCGTGTCCCCCAACCGGAGAACGCCCTACGCTCTCCCGATGATACGTTTAAATTGTATAAGGATATGACTGGCCGCAGATAATATCCGAGGATTAGGCTGTTGTTGGAAAAGAAGCTCGTCGTCGGGTCCGCAACAATCTTTTCTCTGCAGAGTGGCGGTTCATTTTCAAAAACTTATTACTAACAATCCTGCGAACTACTTAGTCATCAAAATGCAAAAATCATTACGACGGTGGTTTTGCGGGGCGCTAGCTGGCTATGTGTTCATTACCGCGGATTTGCAGGGCTTTGTGGCTTCCGGACAATGTCTTCTTCGCTAGACATCTCTCGTGCTCGACTCGCGTTTACCCAAATCGTATACCTCATTCCTAGTGGCAAAGGCTTCGGCGCTTCTGTTTGTGGCCGCCTGCTTGCGCTGGTCGTGCGTAACACACCCAGCTCCATGTTGGTGCGAGGCTATACACATGCGGTTCGAACGTCATCTTACTACTTTCTGACACCTCGCACGCAAAAAAGTGTGGTGCCGTGTTGCGGCAGCTCGGTAGGCGCGTACCGTCCCACCTGCCTTTGAATTTACTCCCGTCTTTTTTTCTCCCCCGACCCCGCCCTCAGTTTGATCCGGTACTTTTCTCGATTTTGGCTCTTTTCGACGTCGTCCAACGTCTCGCTTCCTTCTCTCTGCTTCCCAAATTGGCAGAACGTTTTCATCATCATCATCGTCATCGTTGCTTCGTGCTTTTTCTCTTCGTGCTTTTACCCTTCATCCATGCCTAAGAGTCGCTCCTCTGCCGCACGGTTTTACCCTTCGATCTACTTGCAGTCCCTTCCGTGTTCTTTCATTCGCACACATTGAGCATGGATTACGATGATGATGACGAAACGTCTTGCTTGAGGCTCGCCTCTTCGTTCCAGACAACATGGCACATTCGAAATGATTGTGCGACGATACTTTGCGCATAAAATCGCGCTGCGTTGCGCTTCGCTTCGCTCCCCCCCCAGGGCGACGAGGCTGCCGTTGCGAAGGCGGCAAAGCACCGTTAAGGTGCTCCTCGAATCTTCCAAAGCGCGTTTCGGCTATAGCGCGAGAAGCCTCGAAAGAAGCGTTAGCATATCGCGGACCAACGGCTGGGAAAGACGGCCAAGGACGAACTTGAAAGAAGCCGAGATCGAGCGGAAGGCGACGTGCGTGTACTGCAGCTACGAGGGCGGCGAAGGACGCGCAGCGCAAGGCCCGATTTTCCGCGCACCGTACATTAATCAATTATGTCGCGAGCGAACGCAATGACACATGCGGAAGAAGGGGTGAGGAGGCTGTGATCGCGCGCGACGACGCGGAGCGCAACGCCGCGACTCGGGGGACAACGCGCCATGACCGAGTCCGAAGGCGCTACGAGTGAGAGAGAGGCCCCTGTTTATTCCAGGATGAGACGCATCGAGGATGCGAGAGAAAGAGAGGTGAGATATGAGAGACAGCAGTACGGCTCTAAGACGGGAACAGTAAACGATAGCAGGGCGTCCGTCGACGCCTGGCGATCCTCGCTGATTACTTGTCGTCTCGAGTACTCCTTTGGTCCTTTCGAAATTGGGTGTGATGATGAATTTCGAAGAAGAAGAAGAAGAAGAAGAAGAAGAAGAAGAATATAGGAACTAGGAGTGGTGCGGTCGGTTGGCGTGGCGGAGGCGCATCGCGGCGGTCTTTTGTTCGTAGTGGCGGCGGTGTATGTCGTCGCGGACGGCGTTGGTTTGCGCGGGTATTGCAGCGAAGAGGAGGGCCGCGAGAAGGGCGATCACGTGTTCGATCAAGGCCGCAAGGAGGACGACGTAACGAGCATGGCCGGATTTGTAAACGAAGTCGTCGCCGGGGGTGGATCCCTGGGCCTCGCGGAATAGCCAGGGGAACCAGGCGGCGACTTGGTCCGAGGTGAAGGCGAACAAGGCGACGTTGGTGAGAATCGCGAGCCAGACCATAGCCTTGATGACGTGGTTCCAGATGCCGATGGAGGCGTCGCGGTCGACGCGGGGCCTCCGGAGGACGTTGATGAGTTTGAATTTGTCGTTCCACATTTCCACGAGGTTGCAGGCGGCCGAAAGCGCGGGCCCGAGGGGAAAGGCCGCGGCGAACAAGGTGAGGTAGCCCCACTCGATGACCATCTCGAGGTAGTCGTCGAAGGGTTCGTACTCTGGTTTGAGGTCGTCGTCGAGGTCGTCGTCGTCTTTTTTCGGGAGCTTTTGTGGGGTGGCTTTGGTGATAAGCAAGGGGAGTATGGATTCCATAAATACCCGGCGCGCGCTGTCGACCATGTAGATTGAGACGAGTTCGGATCTGAGCTTGACGATGTCGAACTGGACGAACGCGAGATAGAAGAGGGCCGCGTAGGCGTCGAAGGCTTCGAAAAAGAAGCGCTTGAGGGCGATGGCATTTTGGTGGTCGGCGAGGTGCTTGTGGTTTTCGATGTTGGTGAGTTTGGTGGCGATTTCGCAGTAGATCGCGTTCAGGAGTTGGACGACGGCGACGTGCACGACCGTGGGCACGAGCGCGACGAGGCCCAAGTAGCGCGATTGGTCGGGGTCGAAGGTCGCGCCAGGGGCCGCGAAGCGCGCGACCTGCGAGACGTAGACGTAGCGCTCGGTCCAGGTGTCGTCGCGGACGTAACCCTGGAGGTTGAGGGAGGTCACGTGCCAGATCGCGGCGACGGCGAGCATCGCGGCCGTCGCGATCGCCGAGAGGACGTACGCCGCGTAGCGGCGCCACGGCGGCGCGTGGCGTTCCCGGCGGCCCGTCACGGGGGAGATCCTGATTTCCCCTCGATACTCGGGTCGGATCTCGTAGTCGTCGTCGTCGTCTTCGGGACATCCCCAGGCGTTCGCCAGCTCGCTCTCGCGGCGGCGCCAGAACGCGACGAAGAATACGGCCCAGAACACGACGAGGAGCGAATACAGAGGCATCGCGGGGTCGTCGTCGATCGAGATCCCGAGCACGCACCGGCGCGCGTAGCACGCGATCCCCGCGACCGCGGGGACGACGAGCCACGCGGTGAACTGTTCCATCCACGCGAAGTAAACGGCGACCTCCGGGCCAAAGTATTTCTCGAGCTCGGAAACCGAAGCCTTCCACCACTCGAGCTTGGAAAGTTCTGCGGGGTCGTGCAAGGGAGCGGCCTCCTCGAGGGCCCCCGAAATCGAGAGCGCGGTCACGAGGGAGGTGAGGGCGGCCTCTTTGGCGACGATCTTGTTCGGACCCTCCCGTAGGCCCTCGAGAATCGACGCCCCGCCGCCGACGTGCTCGAGGTGCGCCCACGTCAGCATCGCCTCTTCCGCGGGCGACCACGGCATGAGGTATTCGCCGTCCTTGCTGAACTCTTCGCTCTTTCCGTCGGAGGCCCGCCGCTTCAGCACTCCCAGGTGTTCGGCTTCATCGTCGAGAACGTGCTTGGGAGCGCGCACGACCAGTCGTTGCTTGCGCCTCGACACCACCGTCAGACCCGTCTTCCGCA
This sequence comes from Chrysophaeum taylorii, assembly GCA_029834535.1. Lineage (NCBI taxonomy): Eukaryota > Pelagophyceae > Pelagomonadales > Pelagomonadaceae > Chrysophaeum > Chrysophaeum taylorii. The sequence continues at coordinate 13,876 of JAQMWT010000598.1, read as the reverse complement.
GCGCGACCGCGAACGCCTCCGCGTCCACCTCCTCGCTCACCACCAGCACGTACTCTGTTGTTGTTGTTGTTGTTGTTGTTGTCATTTTGCAGCTTGTAGTAGTAGTAAAAGGCGGCGGCGGCTTTCTTAATTTCTAGCTGCCTCTGGTGAGAAGGGACCAAGGGTTTACTAGTTTTAGTTTTTGGAGGAGTCTAGTCGTTAGACTTTTTTTTGAAAGAAAGAAACACCTAGGACCTGATGATGGTGTTCAGCATTCCATCGCACCTCCGGGACCTCGAGCTGCCGGGGTCGTGGGTGAAGCAGGTCGTGCCAGCAACCCCCGGAGTCGTGGACGAGGTGGAGGAGTGCCTCGAGGCCGAGGGCGCCGCCGTGCTCGCCACCAAGCTCGACGAGATGTACAGCTTGATCCGCGATATGAAAGATCTCGGGAGCTCGGAGGGCGTGCGGGTGGTGCGGGTGGCATGCCGCGTGCTCGAGAGGGCCGCTCAGAGCGAAGCCGTGCGGGGATCGGTTTCGGCCGAGGAGGCGCGCCCGGCGCGAAACGCGTTTTTGCTCGCGGCGTACCTCGCGCACGCGGCGATCGGCGGCGCCGAGGAGCACCTGGGCGCGACGTGGGAGGGGCGCGGCGAGACGCTGCGCGCGTACGCGAAGATCCTCGACGACGACCTGGATCTCGAAGTGCTATGGTCGCTGGGGGTGATCGACGACGCGTTTTTGCTGCTGTGGACGCGCGTCGGCGGGCGCGCGATCGCGTCCGGCGGAAGCGACGTCGACGCGGCGTGCGAGGTCGTGCGCGCCGCGCACCGCGCCGCCCCACGGCCTGGGTTTGGACCGAGCGCGGCGGCCGCGCTCGTGGAGGACGTCGTCCTCGCGGGCGAGAAGGCCGCGGCGGGGGTCGCGGCCGCGTGCGCGTCCGACTCGATTCTCGCCGGTCACGTGCTCCGCGAGCTCGCGAGGGTTTCCTCCGAGGGAACGACGGCCCCCAAGTGCCTCGCCGCCTTCGTCGAGGACCTCGCCGCCCGCGCCCCCGAAGTCTGCGTGTCCCACGCGTCGACCCTCACGACCGAGCTCCTCGCGAGCCCGGCGCCCGCGCTTCGGTCGGCCGTGGTCGTCGCGATATCAAAAATCCTCGAACGCCGAAAATCCCTCGAAAGGCCGCCGGCGGCGGACCCCTTTCTGGACGTCCTCGCCGACCGCCGCCGCGACGCCTCGCCCCTCGTCCGCGCGGCGTCCCTGCGCGCGTGGGCAGCCCTCGTCGAGAAAAAGGCAGTCCCGACCTCGCGGTTCGCGCGAATCGCGACGCTCGCGGCCGACCGCCTCCGCGACAAGGCGGCCCTCGCGCGCCGCGCTTCGCTCGCCCTCCTCGTCAAGCTCCTCCAGTACAACCCCTACCACCCCCACCTCGACCCCGTCCGGTTCCTGAACGAAGCCAACAACAACGAAGGCGACGACGACGACCGAGTCGCGTACAACAGGGCCGCGGCAGACTTCGTGGAGGTCTTCGAGGTTCGCGCGGCCCCCATCGCTGCCCAGCTCGTGCGCGGCTCGACGAGCGACGCCGTCGCGGCGGCTCGCTTTTTCGGCGTCGCCAAGGATTTTGGCCTCCCGTGCGCGACGCGCGGCCTCAAGCTCGTGCTCCCGCTCGTCTTTTCGGCCGACGACGCCGCGCGCAAGGAGGCTCTCAAGGTTGTCGCGGCCGCGATTCTCGGGGGGGGCGACGACGCCCCTCTGCGCGCGCGCGACCTCGTCGCCGCGTGCGGCCAGCACGAGCTCGCCTGCCTCGAGGAGCTGGTGGCAAGCGAGGCAAAAACCCTCGCCGCGCCGCGCCTCGCGCGCGGCCTCTGGGCGCTCGCCGCCTCGGGTCGCGGAGGCGCGCCGGCAGCGCGGTTCCTCGCGATGCAGGCGCGGGCGATCGGCCCCGCCGTCGTCGACCTCCCGGCGCTCCGCGACCTCGCGAGCCGCCTCGGCGGCGGCGGCGGCGGCGACGACATGGAGATGGCGGCGGCCCTCGCGCGCCTCGTCGCCGCCGCCGCCAAGCATAAAACCGCCGCGGCGGCGGAGAAATGGGCGACCGACGCGACGGCGGCGCTCCGCCAGGCGCTCGTCGAAACATCGGCGGGCGCCGCCTGGTACGAGGCGGCCAACGCCACGATTCTCGCGACTTTTGCGGTGGACCCCCGCCCCGAGCGAGGAGCTGCCGACCTCGCGACCCGCCTCGCGCGCCGGTGCGACGGCACGGCGGGGGCCCTCGCGCGCCTCCTCCACGTCGCGGGCCACGTCGCCCTCCAGCTCGCCGCGTGCGCCGAAGACCTCGGCGCCGCGCTCAAGCGCCAGCAGCAGCAGCGAGACAACAACAAAAAGGAGGACGATTCCGACGAGGGCAGAGCCGACGCGACGCTCGACGCGCGCGTCGCCGCCCTCGTCGAGAACGATATCGTGTGCGGCGCGGACCTCGTCGCCGCGTGCGGCCGCCTTTCCGCCCGCATCGTCGAGGACGCCCTCGCCTCGCGCGACGTACCCCTCGTCCTTTCGCGCGCGGCGACCCTTTCCCTCGCCAAGCTCATGTGCGTCTCGCGCAAATTCTGCGACGCCCACCTCCCCGTCCTCGTCACGACGCTCGCGCGCGCCAGAGACGCGCCCGCGCGCGTCAACGTCGCCGTCGCCCTCGGCGACCTCGCCACCCGCCAACCTAACTCGCTCGAACCCTGGACCGACCACGTCTACGCCGCGCTCCGCGATCCGAATCGCGACGTTCGAGCCTCCGTCCTCGCCACCCTCGCGCGCCTCGCCCTCAACGACATGATCAAGGCCAAGGCCGGCGGCGTTTCCGAGGTCGCCCTCCGCGTCGTCGACGACGACCCTTCCATCCGCCGCCGCGCGCGCACCTTCTTCGACGAGCTCGCCCGCAAGTCCACGCCAACCCGCTCGCCAATCTACAACATCCTCCCCGACGTCATCTCGCGCCTCTCGGCCGCGCGCCGCGACGACCTCCTCGACGCCGACGCCTTTCACAAAATCATGGCCTTTTTGCTCAAATTCGTCGACAAGGACAAGCACCTCGAGGCCCTCGCCGACAAGCTCTGCCAGCGCCTGGCCCAGACGCGTTCCGAAGACGACGCGGCGCTTCCTCGACGCGAAAATAGTAAGGACCGCCAGGCCGAGACCCGCCGCGACCTCGCCTTCTGCCTCTCCAAGCTTCACCTCTCGGACAAGACCGTCCGCAAGCTCGTCGACTGCCTCCCGCTCTACAAGGACGCGCTCGCGGATGACGCCGTCTACGCGACTTTTATCGCTATCGCTTCCAAAGCATCCAAGATACCCAAGATTGCGCCGGACCTCGCCCAGCTCGTCGCCGAGTGGGAAGCTAACCTCGCGGCCAAGCGCGCCTTCCCTTCTTCAAACAACGACGCCGACGACCTCTCTGACCCCGCCGCAAACGACCCCCCTAACCCCGCCTCGTCTTCTCGCCGACGCCGCCGCCCTGGCAACGATTCTTCCTCTTCGGCTCCTCGACGACGCCAGGCCTCCTCGCGAAAGCCCCTTGCCGCCAAGTCGCGCAAAAAGAGCAAGCGCCCCGACGACGACGACGACGACGACGACGACGACGACGACGACGGGGAGATTGGCGCCGGCGCAACCCAGGCCGGCCCCTCGAGGCCGACCGCCAGACGCGCGAGACGCAACATCAACTACTCTGACAAAAACGACGACGACGACGACGACAAGTCCGAGGTGGATAAGGAGAATTATCGGGCGTGAGAGAGAGAGAGAGAGAGAGCGAGAAAAAAAAACGACCAGCCACCCGCGCACCATCCTCTTTTCCGCAGTCGACTACTAAATACAGTAGTAGCCCCGAACGCACACCACCCCACTCCTCTTTTACAAGAGTGTTCGACTTTTAATAACGATCCGCGTCCCCTCTCTTAGCACTCAACTTTTTTTTGAATATGCTTCGCCACATTCCTCCTAGGAACCTAATAAACACCGGGGAGGACGCAACAGCTGCCGTTCTGGAGAGATTTGACCCTCTCCGGGTACATGGTAGAGACTGCGTGCAGTTTTAGGCGTGTACAGACCATTCCGCTTGGCACATGCTACTACACAAGGTAGGGATTTAAGCCCCAACTCCTTAAGGCCATTAGGTCCCATAGAAGCGTTTACACTGACAACAAGGAACGAAGCCTCTGTTAATTAAACAGACAACCCCGTACCTGACGGTACGCACCTGGAGGCCTACTCCATGTTGGGAATGAGCTTCAGACTGGGTTCTTTATAGTCGTGAAACATAATTGCGGGAGGGTAAGGAATGAAGGAGAGAGGGAAAGCCGTATTGCGGAGAGAAAACCCTCGTGCAGAGATAGGTGTGAAAATGTTCCAGTGTCGCACACATAATAGTGTAGCTCTCTGGACCCCCTCAACGTGTGGAAACGGTTTATGCATTTCAGACGTTCATGAGGCGGAACTTGTGCAATATACATGGAAACAGTGGACAATGGAACAAACAACAACAGAACAGGACAAATTAATTATGATGTCGAGCGTGTTGTAATGTTACGCAAAGAAGCTATATATCCACAACATCAGATGTATGGTCCAATTCATCTTCGCTATTATCGTCCAGTTCCTTTAACTCAGGAGAAGACGAATTATGATCATCAGAGGGTAGGTCGTTAGTAGTGTTGGTATTGTGCGTAGTCATTGCACCACTCAAGGTGACCAAGGGTGATATGACAGACGAAAGGAAAGACATAGCAGCATCGGGTGTAAGAGCGTGTAGATCCAATGCAGGAATAACACGATCATTTGCATCAGACATAGCTGTGCGGAGGTGATGAGCTGCTGCGTCGATTTGAGCTTGCTGTGCCTTATTATACGTATCTGGAGGGTGCTGTCCAATAGATGAGATATGCGACCGAGAAATGATATGGACGAATACAGCAGAGGACGGGATTGTGGTGTCCTGACGCATCTGAAGACTTGACAAGATGTTGTCTTATAGAGACACATGCTTGATGTTCTCGATCACTTGAGCGTTCAAATTTTCGTAAGTCTCTTGCATCTCTGTGAGAGATGTTAGTGCAAGCGATAGTTGTTGATCTCGCGCCATCAGTTGCTGTTCGGTATTAGTGAGACGTAAGGATAAAGACCGAGCCTCTTCTTTTAATTGGTGTAAAGATTCAGCCATGTTGTCGTTAGCTTTATCTGGCGTGGGTTCAGCGGGTGGATTGTCGATGGGCGCTGGTGAAATATCTTCAGAAGAAGTATCATCTGAAAAGACATCAATTATGTCCGAAGGGTAGCCAGCCTGGATTAGCACATTTTTAAAGGCGGTTTGCTGTACAAGTGATAGTTGACGAAAATAATTAAGTATTGGCGGTAACGTCTCGGAGGAGATTGCGTTAAATTGGTGGGAAACATCATTAACGAAGCGTTCGACAAGCACGTTAAGTAGCTCATCCGGGTTGGTTACTACACATACTTTATCTTCAACAGACTGTAACAAAGACCAAGCTGCTACAAGAATCTCAAGATTTACACTCGAAATAAAAGGCAGCTGAAGTAAAAGCATGGTGCTATCGTCAAGGTTAACAATGATTTTAGAGGCATCAACTTTAAGGGATGTCGCAGTCTGCATGATTGCCTCTTTGAGCTGCTTGTTAATAGCAATTGACTTTCCAGGGCGGAGGATTATAGCTCTAGTGTGGGCAGCCGGATCATTAAAACAAGACAGTTGGAATGGATGCTGACTGTTGCGAATTAAAGCTATCCCATGGTGTGACCGATCGCACAGCGCACAAATCAACAAAAAGAAAGGGCGCGGTACGTCAAAGCAGTGCGATGCGTGTTGCTCAGGCGCGAGATGATCCTCAATAATTTGGCGAATCCTGTCAGTTTTAAGTTCATCTTCATTACAGATGATGAGCACGACTGGTGTGCCCGGCATATCAGTTTTATTGTAGCACTTTGTACACGTCACATGTACTTTGACAACCCCTTTAATGGGTGGGAAGCGATGAAAACGTATTCCCTCGTTAGGAGATATAGCGGGGGCGTTTCGAATACGCTTAGCTTTGACGCACAGCAATGAACTGAGATATTGTACATTATCTACAAACTCTGTCTGTTGTGCTTCCGTAAGCAGCTGCTGCAAAGACTTAAGCCAGCACTGGGGGTCCTTGTGTTGCGGAATGAGAAAGTTGGGTGGCGATGAACCAAGAGCAGTAACGTTCCCGGACATCATCGCTAGTACGTCAAACTTACAGTGTTTGAGCAGGAAATACTCAGACTTTGCTGCTTGCGATTTAGACTGTTGTTGGGCAGTTGCCTTGGGCGCCTTGGGCGTCACGGGCGTAGATTGATGTCCTTGCGCCACCGACAAATAGGTTTGATGTTTCCGATTAGGGGAACTAGTCGGTGCAACGCTTGGAGTTAGAGCATTAAAAGGTGGAGACAGTGACAGTATACCACCGCGACCACGGTTCAGGGTAGAGTGGCGTCGGCTCGCAGCATCTTTGTTTTTAGTGGGATTCATCATGAGAGGAATCTCCACATCACATTTTTTTTTGTAGCATTTCACATTTTAGCAAGCCAGTATCCCTTTGCATAGCAGGGTTAGTTTAAAGTCATTTCGGACATAATGGAGGGTAATGATTAACCATCTTGTTGAGCTATGTGTTGTTGTAAGCCGAGTAACGTGCGAAATCTGCTGAAGAGTGGAGCTCCAAAGGGTTTGGTAAATCCATCGGCGATATTGTGGGTACCGGAAACATGATGTAGGCGTATTCGTTTTAACTGTACGTAGTCGCGTATACGGAACCAGCGTGTGCTGATAGCTTTAGCCTTAGTCGCGCTGTCGGGGTTATTTGATATATGAATAGCAGAGGCCGAATCTCCAAGTACAGGACTGTTACATATGAGCGACATGTCCGATGGGAGGGGATTGTCGTGAGCATCATAATCTAGTAGCAGGTCTTTCCCTGAAGGTTGGCGGAGATAGAAGTGAGGATTTATAACGAAAGCCATTTCCGTTAGCAATTTGCGTAACCAGACCACATCATCGGCACACATATTGAGGGCGATAAGTTCACTCTCGTGCGTAGAAGTAGCTGTAATAGGTTGTAGCTTAGACTTCCAAGTGATGAGAGAACCAAACAAAAAGATAGCGTAACCGGTTGTAGATTTGCGGTCTTGTTCATAAGAAGGTGCATTATCGGCATCAACGAATGCGACCAGTGGATCAAAATTACCTGAATTAACTTGTTCTTTAGTGTAGTCCAACATGGTAGCCATGTCAGTACGATTACCGATAAGAAGTCGAAGATGGTCCATTAGAGCGGAAGAACCAGAGTAGTACCAGAGGCGAAGATTACGATTTTCGGGCTTGCGCAAGTAGCGAAGCGTTCCTGTTAGTACTTGAACATGTAGAAATGCTGGATTATGCATTCCTCGAGAGCAACGACTAAGGCTTTGGGATAAATCAGGGCGACAAGCTAATTGGACAAAAGTAAGTTTGCCGAGTAAGGTGGAGAAGGTATGAAGAATAAACTTGTCCATATCAGAAGATGGCTCTCCAGTTTTATACGTGGCTGATGGTGACATCGGTGTGGAAGTGGGACGTAACTGCATTAAAATGGGGTACTCTTCGAACAATGCGTCAAGTTTAGCCTGACAGTCCAGTGATATAGAGCCATCAGTTGTACGCGTTATGCGCATGCCTAGGAGAGTATGGACTTCCTCGAAGGTGTCGACTGAGTATTCCTTTTTCAGGGCTTGCTGGAACTCACGACGTAGAGTTTCCGAAGTACAAGTAATGACGACGTCGTCTACTGAAAGCGTGCAAATTAGAAATGTAGCGTCAGCTTGGACTTTAGCGTAAATGCATGTGTCTGTTCGAAATCGTGTGTGGCCTAATGAATCAAAGAAGCCGTTTGTGGTTTGATTCCAAAGGGCAGGGCTCTGACGCAATCCATAGAGAGATTTAAGTAGCTTTGGGAGACGGCGGCCTTGGTATTTAGTATCTTCGGGATCGAGAAGGTAAATGTCTTGTGGCAGTTTGACATAGACATGGGAATCGGTGGGAGCTTGAACAAAAGCGCTAGGGACGTCGACATGATAGACGGGAAGTCGCAGATGAGCTGCTAGCGCCAGAGCACAACGGATGCCGGTAAGCTGTGCCATAGGGCTGAATGTGTTGAAGAAATCGGTGCCCAGAGAGGCTAAGAATCCTCGTAGGACCAGGCGTGCTTTATGTTTAATGTACTGACCAGCAGCGTTGGTTTTTATACGTAGGACGAGACGGGTGTCAATAGGCTTTGAGTTGACCATTGACAGCGCTAGTTTAAAGCAGCCAAACTTAACAATGTCAAAAATCTCTTTGGAGATGGCAGCAACATAAGCTTTGCGATCAGCGTCTGAGAGACCTTTAAGGCAGTTCAACTCATATTCATCAATTTTGATATCTTTGGCTTGAATCTTGTATTCGTCCGAACCAACCGTGCTGGGGTCATGAGTCGTTGTCAGATGAGTAATTGCGTAATAAGCGACATTATCGGGCAGATGAGCGTGATCGGGATCTTCGATGAGTTGAACGACTAGTAGAGGAGCATCACCAAGGTGGGCTTCAATGTAATGCGATTGCACGGTGATATAGTCTTCGATGGCGGAGACATGAGGCTCGGAAGCACCATAAGAAGCGTCATTATGATCCACAATGGAGTGGGGCGTGAACAAAGCATAAGCATATTGAGCGGGAGGAACTTGAAAGGCGTGAGCATGTTCAGAAATTAAATGAACGAGAGCTTGAGGAAGGTGAAAGTCTGCGAGGTTGACGTCGTCGCAGAGGTGAACATGGGGAGCATCAGGCGATGGGTGGCAAACTCAAGGGCGTTACAAAATTCGCTGGAGTTAGTGCTACGACAAAAGTACACTAACAGAAATTTAGAAATGAGACACTTGAAAACAATGATATGTCGAAAGGATCCCCATTCCGAGAGCACAGATACGTAACCACCGTCACATGCCCATGCTTCACCAGGTTGAAAATTTTTTTCGAATGATGGTTGCTTGATAAGGTGGTTGTGGATGAGGAATTTTTATGAATCGTACAATCCACACAGAACTTAAGGTTAGGGTACGTCAGATGGGTGGTGTCCAGGACTGGCAATGACCTGAACAGCTTTTATGGCTTGAGAATCACTGGAATGGTGAATGTTGTGAAAATTGGTAGCTCGTTGTTGCGCATCTCGAAATGCGAGGGTGCCCCTGGCATGGACTTTCTTATCGAAGGGCGCATGCTTCTCATGGTGCTGTCTTGGCGTTATAAGGGGTATTTGTTTTTCTTTAGTAGGAGATGATATATCTGCGGATGAGATGTTAGAGAGGAAAGCATGAGCTACTGAATCAATATGAGAAGAAGGAAGTTCGTGGTTAGAAGTGATAGTATCACAACATAAGAGTTTTTTATTGGAGATGTAGAACATAGTAATGGAACTCTGGTGTAATGTTAAGGATGTATCTGTTGGGAATATATTTGTGAAGAAGGTTGACCTATAGTTTTTGGTTAGAGGAGCGTGATCAGGGTCAAACGATGGTGATAGCGTTAATGTACGCAAGTCGTAAACAAGCTGACACAGGTGTTTATAAATTGTATGATATGTTCCAGCTGGAATAGCATTTGCGATGATATCACAGCATAGGTCAGGGGACAAAGACAAAAGAAAATTGATTTGGTACGCTGTGAAGTTATTGGCGCGTGCCAATTCGCGAGTTGAGTAGTGTCGGATGCGATCGAGTCGTGGATCGTACACGAGCATATTAGCAAATCCACGAATGGTAGGAGTGGGAGTATATATAGAGTGAACTTTGGCACCCATCTTCCTATCGCTTGATGTTATAAAGCCCAAATATCTGCTTTGGGACAAATGCATGTCACTTAAAGCAAATATTTTGTCGATTAATTCGAGACGATTTTCCTGGGGGTAGAAGAAAAAAGAATCGTGAAATACAGGAGAGGTATAGGAAACCAGTGCTTGTACTAGACGACGTGTGTCTTGATTTTCATTATTATTATGGTATGCTTGGCAAAGCCAAAGAAAACCGGTAACTGGTTCGAGAGAAGCAGTCTTATCAATTCCGGCATCGTGTGTTAAAAGGGCGTAGGTTTCGCCAAAAGCATTTATGTGTGCCTGGTATTTAGAAGAAGAGTTAGAAACTGTTATGTCTCCGCCTGTATGTCTTCCACCAGTGATGTAAATGATGGATGAAGTCGAGGATTTATTTAAGAATAACCTGTGAGATGGTTGGTTAGATTCGATAGTTGTAATACGAAAGGACACAGGTAATGTGATGGATTTGCAGAGCATTTAGCAAGCAGTGGTAAGTCACCTGGGAAACCATCCCGTCTCATCGTGAACGTCTGGCAGGTTAATTCGGGGAATGAAAGGTATGTTCCCTTTATCCTCAGAACACGACAGGCGGCATCTAGCACTACACGAGAAAGGTTAAGTGTATAGTGCTACATACCTCGGGACGCGCTAGACCATGATGATGAGCGTAGGCACAAATCAGAGGACTATTAGATTGTGTAAAAAGGAAGAAGAAGGGTAAGGAAGAGATCACATTCTCAACGGACGGATAAGGGTAAGAGGCAGCAGATTTCTCTGCACCCCCTCGAGATGTCTTAAGCGCAAGGTGCGACTGTAGAGCATCTCTTGAGAAAGATGATGATGAAGAGAAAAAAAGAAAAAAGGAAGGAATACAGTCTTGATGGTCACAGAGGTCACATACGAAGCATCAAGAGTGTAGAAGGGTCTTAGGACTTGGACTTGGACTTGGTGGAGCTGAGAGTCGATTTGACCCTTTTGAACAGAACATTAAGGAACACAGATACAACAGACAGTGAGTTAGGATTATTAATCATCGTCAGCTTCTGCTGTAAGGTGGTGAACACCAATAGCTGAACGATGTGGTGCCAAGAGAAGGGTGAGTGCAAGTAGTGCATTCAGTATGGATGGCGATAGAGAATCTAGTTGAAAGGTGTCCAGTTGGTTTTCCAAAAAAAGGTTGGACTTGGCGAACGAAGAACGAAGATAGAAGAGTCTTCAGATTCACATGAGAGCGGACAGAATGCTCTGAAGCATGTGAGCAACTTGTCACGTAGATGAAGGAGGTGATCGTCCGGGGAGGAGTAGTTGGTAGCATGTTGATCATGAGCGGTGAGTATTAAGCGAGACAGCAGCTCTGTGATCTTGTACAGTGTATAAGTAACACGTGGGTGTTGGCTGTAGGAGGGAAGAGCCGGTTCTCCAGGGAGGTGTTTCCTGGAGTTGGTCGACTTGTTGGCACAAGAAGTCGGAATCAACAAGCGAAGCAGAAGGCGTAGGTAACGGTGGCGAAGATATCTCCAGAGTAGCGTCTAGCTGGAGTGTGAGTAGTTTAACGACGTTTCGGTCAACGTTAAAAAAAAAGAAAGGGGTGCATGAAGCCTTAATGTTCTGCCTGAACATAAGTGTGGCCGAACATTACATCCCGGAGTAATAGCGGCTCTGTATCATCAGAGGATGATGCGTAGTTGTTAAGATGTTGTACACGCGATCAGATAATAGTATGAATCACATGGTGGTATTTGGTGGCTTGAAGCCTGAGTTTTACGAGCTTGTGTTTGCTCGAGCGTTACAAGAAGGTTAAGATGCTCCAGGTGCATCTGAGTAATAAGCCGAAGATCCAGTGCCAATGGTAATTGAGTAGTGGCGTCTGTGGCTGCATCGGTTACTGATAAGACTAAATGAGCAAGTGACGAATGTTGTGTTAGATTGCTGGTCAAAAGATGTAGCTCCTTTGGCAAATAATACGTGCGTATGATGGTTGCGCGTATATGACCAACTGAGCACCCGTTACAGGAGGGTTGGAAAGAAGTAGCATTACGTGCACATACGTTAGATTGTATGGGCGCCTGATCGGTGTTGTGACAAGCACAACAAATGTTAGTGGTGATAGTTGAGATGGGAATATGACCATTCTTCTTGTGGTCATCTGTGTTAAGGTGACTCAGCACTTCAGTGGGGAGTTCACTAGGTGCTTGTGACTTCGAATTATATGTGGTAGAAGCAAAAAATATAGGCTGTCCTAAATCGCTGAGACACTGCGTACAATAGGATGACAGGATGAAACGTTCACGTTTGGGGCCCCTGTAGCAGCCAATAGAAGAAATAGCAGTAGCAGCTTCCCAAAATGTAGTAATGGGTAGGCGCATAGATATGAAGGTCGCAAGTTCCACAAACAGTAAAGAGTCAGCAGATTCATATATCGAGTTGAGTGCCGTAGAGATTTCCGCTCGCATAACAGAAGAGAGAAAGGGCGTGGCAGGAGTACGGAAAGTCTCAAAAAAAGAAAATCCTCGTTCAATCAGGGTAAAATCCATGTTGAGGCCATCGCTGGTGTCGGTGAGACAGTAGCAGCTTGGGAGGTAGTAGGAGTGACAGTAGTTATGGGTTGTCGCTTTTGAAACAACTTGGGAGAGATGCCACGGCCACGGGAGTGTCAAGAAGACATGAACAACACTTGCCCGTGTACAAAAAAAATGTGGCAAGAGAAGGTAAGGCCAGGGATAGTTTAACGACGTTGCGGTCACTAGAGTTAGGTATCTTCAATCCTGTAAAGGATTGTCGTGAGAGGCATGATGCATACCGAGTAGAGAACGAAAAGTGGAGAACTCAGCAGCAAGTGGTTTTGTAAAACCATCCGCCACGTTCAGCTTGCCGGGAACATGATGGACTCGTATTTTCTGAAGCGATATGTACTCACGAATCTTAAACCATCTAGTCGACAGTGCCTTGGATCGAGAGGACCCATCTGGGTTATTAGAGGTGTGAACAGCGGCAGCATTGTCAGACAAAAGAGGTAGGCTTCTGATGAAGCGCATATCTTCAGCAATTGGGTTGTCATTGTCATCAAAGTCAACAGGGTCAGCGGTGTTCTCACCATTAGCATTGTTGACGTAGAAGGTGGGGTTGACGACAAAGGAGAGTTCCAACAGCAGCTTGCGTAGCCAAACAGCTTCATCAGCACAAATACTGAGGGCAATCAACTCAGCTTCGTGAGTTGAGCAGGAGACAATCGGTTGAAGTTTGCTTTTCCAACCAATAAGGCAGTTGAAAAGATAGAAGACAAACCCGGTGGTAGATTTCCTATCTTCCTGTGCTAAGGAAGGGGCATTGTCAGCGTCAACCATGGCAACTAAGGGGTCAAACTGTCCAGTAGATACATCCTGCGGTTGGTAGTCGACCACAGTGGATAGATCAATTCGATTAGCGGAGACAGTGCGAAGGTGAGCTTCAATGGCATTACCTTTAGGGTGGAACCAGAGGCGAAGTGAGCGGTTTTCCGGCTTCTTGAGGTAGCGAAGCAAATGCTCTAGCATTTGGACGTGAACATACGTGGGTGCATGCATACCACGCGAACATCTGCCCAAGGCTTGCGAGAAGTCAGGTCTGCAGGCAACTTGCATGAACACCAGCTTGCCAAGGAGGGTGGCAAAGTGCGAGTTGATGTACAACTCTGTTTCAGTGCTGGGAGTGCCATCTTTATACTTGAAGGACGATGACATAGGATATTTAAGCGGGGTCAGTTGCTGCAAGACTGGGTGATCAGCGAAGAGTTCATCCAGCTTGGCTTGCACATCCAGAGAAATGGAGCCGTCAGATGTGCGACACACACGCATGCCTAGGGGGTATGGACAGGTTCAAACTGCTCTACAGCATACCGTTTGTGGAGGGCATCCTGTAATTCAGTGCGAAGAGGGTCGTCATTGGACACAATAACAATGTCGTCTACAGACAGACTGCATACGACGAACTTAGCATGTGCGGATACTATGAGC
>JAQMWT010000597.1:15000-38369 GCA_029834535.1 Chrysophaeum taylorii | reverse complement strand
GACGCGCCGTCGCGGTCGACGGTCCAGAGGTTCTCGCGGCGAGGACGGCCGCAGCAAGAGCGACGCGTGGCCGCGGAAGCGGGCTTCGCCGTAGACGCGAGCGGAGAGTGTCTTCGTCTCCGTGGGCGATGGCCGATGGCCACGGGCGGTCGTGGTGGACGCGCGCGGGCGCGCGGCCGGTCGTCGGCGCGCGGGCGCGGCCCGCTCGTAGAGTCCGAGGCCGCGGTCGCGAAGGCGGTGGCCGCTCGCAGCGGCGATGAAGACGCCGGCACGCATCGTATCGAAGCGGCGACGAACGCCGGCACGCATCATCGAAGCGCTGGCAGACGCGTCGAGCGCCGGCGCGCCGCGCCGCGGACTTTTTATTCGGCTTGGTCGACTGGACACCGCGGGCGAGTCCGAGTCCGCGGGCGAGTCCGAGTCCGCGGGCGAGTCCGAGTCCGCGACGGCGGTGGCCGCTCGCAGCGGCGACGAAGACGCCGGCACGCATCGTATCGAAGCGCTGGCGGACGCGTCGACCTCGACGCGCCGTCGAGTTTTTATTTCGGGTTGGTCGACTGGACGTCAACCCGCGGTCGCGACGGCGGCGACGAAGACGCCGACACGCATCGGTGCGCTGCCCGGCGGCGCACCGGGCAGTGGCGGCGCGCGGCCGCGGTCCGCCGCGTTTTCGTGGTCTTCGATCCGTAGCGGGGAGAGTCCGAGGCCGCGGTCGCGACGGCGGTGGCCGCTGGCAGCGGCGACGCACGCATCGTATCGAAGCGCCGGGCCCGGCGGCGCGGAGCGCCGCCCGTCGAGCGAGCCGCCGAGTTTTTTCGGGTTTGTCGACTGGACGTCAACCCGCGGGCGAGTCCGATACCGCGGTCGCGACGTCGATGGCCGCTCGCAGCGGCGACGAAGCCGGCGGCACGCATCGTATCGAAGGTGAAACGATGTTCGATCCACCGAGTCGACGGTCGAGTCTCGTTCGCTCGCGCGTTCTCGAGGACGGCCCGTCGGAAGATCGAGTCGTGGCCGTGGAAGCGGGCTTTGACCGCAGACGCGAGCGCGGCAAGCCGTTGTCGATTTCGGTGGCCGGTCGCAGCGGCGACGAAGACGCCGGGCAGCATCGCGCGCGTACCGAAGAGTTCGCGCGGAATAAAGGCGAAATCGCGTCGCATTTTTGCGCGCGCCAGAACCCCGAAAGAACCCCGAACGTAAAACGCCGGCATGCGATGCCGGCGTCGAGGCTCGCGTAGCGTCCCTGGCTCGAGCGCGTCGTCCCGTTTGCCGGGCGAAGGCTCCATCGCCGTCGCACGCGACAACCTTACTTCAAAAAAATTTTTTTACGACTACAACCTTACCCTGATCGCTGACTGCGGGCGATGGAGGACGGTGCCTCACGAATCCTGAGCCTTGCGAGGGCCATCCGCCCTCCCGGCGTAGGTTGGCACCTATTCGCCTCCCGGGCGTGCCGGTTGGCAGCCGGAACGTTCGCTGTACGGGGTATGGCCGGGGGGCGAAGACGGAAGGTTAGGGTTTTCTTCCTCGAAATACTCGCGATCTACGACTACGCCAGCATACAGCCAGCATACAAATCGACCATCCGACAGGGTTTTCTTTTCAACGAATACTACGGGTTTCCTTCTTCGAAATACTCACGACTAAGGGTTTTCCCTTCGAAATACTAACAGGATCCGAACTCGAGACGTACGTACAGCAACTACCCCAGATTCTCGCTCAAACTTCTACGGTCTCTCCGATACTACAAGGCTCGCCGTAGATAGCAAGAAGAAAACATTTTATAAACATTAATGCTTTCGGCTCATACATTTAGCAAAGAACAGAAAGTAGGCTCGAGTGAAGCGTTTTGAAATAAATCGGCTTCACAAAACGCAGATTTTGTGTGGCCGTTTCGAGCATACATAGGGCTTCGAACAGAAAGTAGAGTTCCGTTAGAGTTCTCTCACTGACTGACACACGTTTCCCAATTAATTATTGTGGACTAGTAAGGCCAAGTCGGGTTTTTTCGGCCTTTTCTAGGGGCAAGCCCCGAACCCTGGAATTGGGGGCTCTGCCCCAAACCCCCGCCGGGACACCCCCGACCCCACCGCCTCGACGGCCGTCGTCTGGAGCCGACGAAAAACGCTGTCGCACGCCGTGGAAATTCTGTCTTTTCGGTTCTTGAAGATTTCCGCGTAATTTTTCGTTCTTGGGTTAGGTGTGTACCGTTTTCCTTCCTTTCCGTTGCGCGAAGCGTTCTGGGGTTAGCGTTATGCCTGTTTATTTTCGGCTTTGCGTTTTTTGCGGATGGACTATGAGATGGCGGATGGCCGCTTTGTTTAATGGAGTATTTCATTATAGACAATAGGCGCCGGGGTGGCGGCGGGCGTAGTGAGAAGGAGGGCGTCGCGCATAATCCATAGATAGCGGACGCGCCGTCGCGGTCGACGGTCCAGAGGTTCTCGCGGCGAGGACGGCCGCAGCGGGAAGAGCGAGGCGTGGCCGCGGAAGCGGGCTTCGCCGTAGACGCGAGCGGGGAGGTCTTCGTCTCCGTGGGCGATGGCCGATGGCCACGGGCGGTCGTGGTGGACGCGCGCGGGCGCGCGGCCGGTCGTCGGCGCGGGCGCGCGCGGCGCGCTCGTCGCCGCGTTGTTCCTGGTCTTGGATCCGTAGGCGTTCCAGCAGTAGGACGCGAGGCTTGCGATGGCCAGAGCGCGGCCAGTCCCAGGACGTGGCGCGACCACCGTCGACAAAAGCGAAATCGATGTCGCAGACGCGTCGAGGTCGACGACGCGTCGACGAAGGCCGCGACTTTACGGCGAGCCGTTGTCGCCGGCGGGGGAGAGTCCGAGGCCGCGGTCGCGACGGCGGTGGCCGCTCGCAGCGGCGACGAAGACGCCGGCACGCATCGTATCGAAGCGCTGGCAGACGCGTCGAGCGCCGGCGCGCCGCGCCGCGGAGTTTTTATTCGGGTTGGTCGACTGGACACCGCGGGGAAGTCCGAGTCCGCGGGCGAGTCCGAGTCCGCGGGCGAGTCCGAGTCCGAGTCCGCGACGGCGGTGGCCGCTCGCAGCGGCGACGAAGACGCCGGCACGCATCGTATCGAAGCGCTGGCGCACGCGTCGAGCTCGACGCGCCGTCGAGTTTTTATTTCGGGTTGGTCGACTGGACGTCAACCCGCTGGAGAGTCCGAGGCCGCGGTCGCGACGGCCCGCGGTCGCGACGGCGGCGACGAAGACGCCGACACGCATCGTATCGAAGCGCTGCCCGGCGGCGCGGAGCGCCGCCCGTCGAGCGAGCCGCGCCGAGTTTTTTTTCGGGTTTGTCGAGTGGACGTCAACCCGCGGGCGAGTCCGATACCGCGGTCGCGACGTCGATGGCCGCTCGCAGCGGCGATGAAGTCGGCGGCACGCATCGTATCGAAGGTTAAACGGTGGTCGATCCACCGAGTCGACGGTCGAGTCTCGTTCGGTCGCGCGCGTTCTCGAGGACGGCCCGTCGGAAGATCGAGTCGTAGCCGTGGAAGCGGGCTTCGACCGCAGAGACGCGAGCGCGGCAAGCCGTTGTCGATTTCGGTGGCCGGTCGCAGCGGCGACGAAGACGCCGGGCAGCATCGCGCGCGTACCGAAGAGTTCGCGCGGAATAAAGGCGAAATCGCGTCGCATTTTTGCGCGCGCCAGAACCCCGAAAGAACCCCGAACGTAAAACGCCGGCATGCGATGCCGGCGTCGAGGCTCGCGTAGCGTCCCTGGCTCGAGCGCGTCGTCCCGTTTGCCGGGCGAAGGCTCCATCGCCGTCGCACGCGACAACCTTACTTCAAAAAAATTTTTTTACGACTACAACCTTACCCTGATCGCTGACTGCGGGCGATGGAGGACGGTGCCTCACGAATCCTGAGCCTTGCGAGGGCCATCCGCCCTCCCGGCGTAGGTTGGCACCTATTCGCCTCCCGGGCGTGCCGGTTGGCAGCCGGAACGTTCGCTGTGGGACGGTGCATGGCCGGGGGGCGAAGACGGAAGGTTAGGGTTTTCTTCCTCGAAATACTCGCGATCTACGACTACGCCAGCATACAGCCAGCATAGAAATCGACCAACCGACACGGTTTTCTTTTCAACGAATACTACGGGTTTCCTTCTTCGAAATACTCACGACTAAGGGTTTTTTCCTTCGAAACACTAACAGGATCCGAACTCGAGACGTACGTACAGCAACTACCCCAGATTCTCGCTCAAACTTCTACGGTCTCTCCGATACTACAAGGCTCGCCGTAGATAGCAAGAAGAAAACATTTTATAAACATTAATGCTTTTGGCGCATACATTACCAAAAGAACAGAAAGTAGGTCGCGGGTGAAGCGTTTTGAAATAAATCGGCTTCACAAAACGCAGATTTTGTGTGGCCGTTTCGAGCATACATAGGGCTTCGAACAGAAAGTAGAGTGCCGTTAGAGTTCTCTCACTGACTGACACACGTTTCCCAATTAATTATTGTGGACTAGTAAGGCCAAGTCGGGTTTTTTCCGGCCTTTTTCTCGGGGGGCAAGCCCCCCGAACCCCCCGGGAATTGGGGGGCTCTGCCCCCCAAACCCCCCGCCGGGGGACACCCCCGGACCCCCCACCGCCTCGAGGGCCGCCGCGTCTCGGGAGCCGACCAAAAACGCCGTCGCACGCCGTGGAAATTCTGTGTTCGGTTCTTGAAGATTTCTGCGTAATTTTTCGTTCTTGGGTTAGGGTGTGTACCGTTTTCCTTGCTTTCCGTTGCGCGAAGCGTTCTGGGGGTTAGCGTTATGCCTGTTTATTTTCGGCTTTGCGTTTTTTGCGGATGGACTATGAGATGGCGGATGGCCGCTTTCTTTATTGGAGTATTTCCCTATAGACAATATTTTTGGTGTAGGCGCCGGGGTGGCGGCGGGCGTACTGAGAAGGAGGGCGTGGCGCATAATCCATAGATAGCGGACGCGCCGTCGCGGTCGACGGTCCAGAGGTTCTCGCGGCGAGGACGGCCGCTGCGGGAAGAGCGAGGCGTGGCCGCGGAAGCGGGCTTCGCCGTAGACGCGAGCGGGGAGGTCTTCGTCTCCGTCGGCGATGGCCAGAGCGCGGCCACGGGCGGTCGTCGTGGACGCGCGCGGGCGCGCGGCCGGTCGTCGGCGCGTCGGCGCGCCGCGCGCTCGTCGCGCTCGTCGCCGCGTTGTTCCTGGTCTTCGATCCGTAGGCGCTCCAGCAGTAGGTCGCGAGGTTTGCGATGGCCAGAACGCGGCCAGTCCCAGGACGTGGCGCGACCACCGTCGACCAAAGCGAAATCGCGGTCGCAGACGCGTCGAGCTCGACGACACCTCGACGAAGGCCGCGACTTTACGGCGAGCCGTTGTCGCCCGCGGGGGAGATTCCGAGGCCGCGGTCGCGACGGCGGTGGCCGCTCGCAGCGGCGACGAAGACGCCGGCACGCATCGTATCGAAGCGCTGGCGGACGCGTCGAGCTCGACGATCGGCGGCGCGCCGCGCCGCCGAGTTTTTATTTCGGGTTGGTCGACTGGACGTCAACCCGCGGGCGAGTCCGAGTCCGCGGTCGCGACGGCGGTGGCCGCTCGCGGCGACGAAGCCGCCGGCACGCATCGTAACGAAGGTTAAACG
This sequence comes from Chrysophaeum taylorii, assembly GCA_029834535.1. Taxonomy (NCBI): domain Eukaryota; class Pelagophyceae; order Pelagomonadales; family Pelagomonadaceae; genus Chrysophaeum; species Chrysophaeum taylorii. Next base: position 32,757 of record JAQMWT010000597.1, on the reverse strand, counting down.
GTGGTCGATCCACCGAGTCGACGGTCGCGTCTCGTTCGGTCGCTTCGGTGGCGGTCTCAGCGGCGACGAAGACGCTGGCACGCATCGCGCGCGTACCGAAGAGTTCGCGCGTAAAAAAGGCGAAATCGCGTCGCATTTTTGCGCGCGCCAGAACCCAAAAGAACCCCGAAAGATAAGAGGGAGCCACCCGGCATGCCATGCCGGCGTCGAGGCTCGCGTCCCTGGCTCGAGCGCGTCGTCCCGTTTGCCGGGCGAAGGCTCCATCGCCGTCGCACGCGACAACCTTACTTCAAAAAAATTTTTTTACGACTACAACCTTACCCTGATCGCTGACTGCGGGCGATGGAGGACGGTGCCTCACGAATCCTGAGCCTTGCGAGGCCCATCCGCCCTCCCGGCGTAGGTTGGCACCTATTCGCCTCCCGAACGTGCCGGTTGGCAGCCGGAACGTTCGCTGTGGGACGGTGCATGGCCGGGGGGCGAAGACGGAAGGTTAGGGTTTTCTTCCTCGAAATACTCGCGATCTACGACTACGCCAGCATACAGCCAGCATAGAAATCGACCAACCGACACGGTTTTCTTTTCAACGAATACTACGGGTTTCCTTCTTCGAAATACTCACGACTAAGGGTTTTTTCCTTCGAAACACTAACAGGATCCGAACTCGAGACGTACGTACAGCAACTACCCCAGATTCTCGCTCAAACTTCTACGGTCTCTCCGATACTACAAGGCTCGCCGTAGATAGCAAGAACAAAACATTTTATAAACATTAATGCTTTTGGCGCATACATTACCAAAAGAACAGAAAGTAGGTCGCGGGTGAAGCGTTTTGAAATAAATCGGCTTCACAAAACGCAGATTTTGTGTGGCCGTTTCGAGCATACATAGGGCTTCGAACAGAAAGTAGAGTGCCGTTAGAGTTCTCTCACTGACTGACACACGTTTCCCAATTAATTATTGTGGACTAGTAAGGCCAAGTCGGGTTTTTTTCGGCCTTTTTCTCGGGGGGCAAGCCCCCCGAACCCCCCGGGAATTGGGGGGCTCTGCCCCCCAAACCCCCCCGCGAGTTTAGTCAACCAAGATACGGATTGACCAAACTTAAGTGACCAAACTTGTTGAGGGTTTACGGTGACAAAACATATATGGTGGTTGGAAACTTGACTTTTCCCTAATAAGAATAAGGAAGGTGGGGAAGAGGCGGGAAAAGGTGGGGAGACATGTGAAGAGCGAAGAGGGGTGGTGAAGAGAGGTGAGATGACAGAGTGTGGCGAGGGAGGAGCGACACGAGGCAGTAGCCACGGACCGGGTCGCTCTTGGGATTATGATTTACGTACCCAGGGATAAAAGATTTAGGGTTACCCCTTGGGATAAAAAGAAATCGCCTGTTGGGATGAAGTGTTTAACGGTGCTACGCGGCTGCAACCCTGCCCTGACTCGCTCGAAACCGTTCTAATGAGAGGAACGCGCACAGAGGTGGTGTGGGTTGGGGTGAGGTGGTTTGGCAGACGCGCCTGGAATAGTGGGAATTGACGAGGTTGGGAAACGGCAGCGGGCTTTGTTGCGGCCGCGGCCACGATGTCGAGAAGGTTCGCGCTCAACGCCTCTCCGCCGTGCGCTTTGGCACCGCGACCACGGCGGCGCTTGCGGAAGGGCAGGATGATCGTGTCTTCCGGGACTTGAACGTGCTTGAGGCGGATGGCGAGAGCGAGAACGTGCTTGCACTTGTAATGTGCCAGAATTTGGGATAGCTGCAGGTGTAGAACGTGGGCGATAAGGTCACGACCGTCAACCATCATGACCGTGTACGCGACCGTGTCGCCCACTGACAGGCTACTGAGCAGCTTTGTGCGCATACGGCGGACGAAGCGCATCAGCTGCCTCCGATTGTTGTTGCCCTTGTGCAACTTGAACTGGTTCTTGTAAGTAAGGCCGGTGTCCACGAGCCACTGGCGGATGGGTATGGCGCGGGGTTTGGGGTCGGCAGCGAAGCGCGCTAGGATAGGGCCTTTGAGCAGTCGCGGGAGACCTCGACATTTCCGGGTGTCGCTGAGGTCGCTGGCGTGCTTCTGGTGCTCGCCGCTGAAGTAGAGCTCAACCTGACCGGCAGCGATGTGGTAAACGAGCTTCGCCTTGGCCGGGCAGCACGGCTTGTTCTTGCGGAACTCGCAGGCCAGGTATAGCGTCACCTTGCAATGATCTGCACTGAGAGCGGTGGTCCGCGCGACTCCCCACCTCGAATGGCTCAGAGAACGCACCTTGAATTCGTTCTTAATGGGCGCGGGTCGCTCGCCTGTCTCGTACTTGCCGGTGTGGTTCTTGGTAGTGCTGAGCTTGTAATCACCAGCGGCGGCGACTACTGCGAGCTCATACTTACCGCTTGATACTGTGCATCGCGGCGTGCGGAGCGTGCCGTCCTTGTTGAGGGTGGCCTTGGTGGAGGCGTCGGACAGGGGCTCGATCTCGTCGTCCTCATCGTCCTCGACCTCCTCGTTGTCGTCCACGACCTCCCAATCTGCTTCCATGGTCTCGGTGCCCATGGCCATAAGCTCGTAGTCCTCCTCCTCCTCCTCCTCGCCAAAGCCGAGCCGCCGCGCAGAGTGCGGCATCTCGACCACGCTCTCGTCACTTGCATCTAGTATCTCCCCGCGGCGGCTGCGCTGCTGCGGCCGGGGGTTTGGAGTCGTTTGCTTGGATGGTTCACGCGCGCGCTCCTTTCGGTGCACCTCGACTCCGATGATAGGTCCCCATACGCTTCGCAATACCTGCAAGGCCACCGTTCGTCATCTCCTTGCTGAAATCCCAGCCGAACGCATCGCACGCCTCGCGCGCCATCTCGAGCACACAGGACGTTCCGTCGCACTCGTTCCCAGTGAGCATCTTCGAAGCAGCGACAAATATCTCGTTGAGTGGTCGCAGCGGTCGCTCCGCCATGCTGAACTGATTGTCGTGTGCATCAGGAGTGACGTCACGACTTCAAGACTTCTTGTAGTGCCATAGAGGTACCCAAGATTTATTATCCCTGGGTACGTAAACCATTATCCCCCAAGGGAATTGTCCCCAGTAGCCACTGTCATCGGAGGATGCGACGCGGAGAAATCCAATGAAAAAAAATGCTTTGAATCTGCAGCCGCTGTCGCCGGTGGTCCAGTGTGGGCAGCCATAAAACTGGCGTTGGGTGGCATGCACAGTGTGGCCCGGGTGAGGGTGATTTCGCCACGAACCCAGTTTGAGTCGACTGTGGCGGTAACCATTACACCGCCATCCTTACCCCTAGTTCTATCGAGCTCTCTACCCCAATTCCCGTTTACTGGACTCTAATTCAACCCCTGACGCACGTATTTGTAACGCCACCAGGCGTTTACTCCTTTCAAATCGACTAATCTCGACCATAAATCATTTCACGAGTCTTCGGATTGAAGCTCGTGGGCAGTTTGAAGGTTGATCGACCGGAAGGAGGCGCTCCTCAACCCGCTCGGCACCCTCGAGACGTCGAGGGCACAGTCGAAGCAGGGTTAGAAGTCAGCGCGCATAATCCTTTCCGCAGGTGGTGGAGGATACGAGATCTTGCTACATCGGCGAGATCTCCGAACCTGCAACCGCAAGCCAAGCGCTGGGAACAGTGCAAGCACCGCCGGTAGTTGCCGCGGGGATTGATCACCCCCGAAGCTCTTCAAGGCGCTCGAGAGAAGACTAGCACACGAAACGTGCTCCGTACGGTCGTCGACGAGATCGTACGCCCGCGTGAAGACACGCACAACAACAAGAAGGGTACCCGGCCGAGAAAACTTCTCTCGGCATCACCACCAGTTTGGGAACTGAGTGGCAAAGAAGCTTCCCGACGTGGTCCTGAGCGGAGCGTCGAGCGCGGCATACGTGTGAAAACGTATATTTGCGCGCAATCCGGAGACGAGCATCGACTCGCCCGACAAGCCCGAGGACAACCAAATAGCCGATCACCGGAAAAGAGTGAGCGGAGTCCGAGAAGACGGGCCACGCCAAAACAGAGGCACTAGAAGAGACCGCATCAGCAACAATGCCGAAGCGACGCATCATACGAGATGAGGACGTCCCCCCCGACGCCGGGAGAGAAGGGGCGGAAGAAAAAGAGACCCCGCCGACGCAGCCACACGCGCCGGCGCCGGCCGCCGCTCACGAGCCAGGCCGAGAAACCGAAAGACCGGCGGAAGCCGAAGAGAGACAAGATGAAGAGTCGACGGGCGAGCAGCCAAGCGCCCCGACCACGCTCGAACCGAACCCGCCGACGAGCGCGCCGCCGAAAGTTCCCGCGCCGTTCGCGAGCTGCAGGAGATGGTATCGTTGCTCCAAGACCAGCTGCAGCAGCGCACCCAGCAAGACGAAGAAGTGCGAAGCCTGCTGCAAGAGCGGATCCGAATACAAGCTGAAGAGATACAGAAGCAGGCGCAAGAGCGCGAGGAAGAGCGCAGCTTGATTGCCCAAGAAATCGCGGCGCAGATCGAAGAGGCGGCGACGGCTCGACTCGAAACCGTCACCCGTGAGGAGAAGGAAGCCCTTCAGAACGAGCTCCGACGCGCTCGCGAGGACGCGGAGCACGCTCGCGAAGCCGCAGCGACCGAGATCCAAGATCTCCGGGAGGAAGTGCGCTCGCTCAAGACACATCGAGAGCAGCGAGCGCGACCACCGCGACCCGAATCGCCTCGCGGATCGGATCTCGACGAATCCGACTCCGAGCCGCCGAGCAGCGAACCGCCGGTCCGACGCACGGAGCAGGCGAATCGTCCGCGAGCCCACGAGGAAGAGAAGGAACCCACGGAGGCCGACAAGATCGTCGCCGCACTGGTGAGGGCCGCAACGGGCCAAGGGCCATCCGCCTCCCTGGCTTCCCGAACATGCGAGGACGCGGCCGCCCCGAGGCACCGACGTCTCAAGTTGGAGATGATCAAGCTGGACATCGAGGGCAAAGACCAGCGGCAGTTCGATCTCGAGGCCGCCCTCATCGTCGGAGAGTTGTCGAAGGAGCACTATTCCATCAGCTCGCTGTCGTTTGGCCTCGCGGACGACGTGCGCCAGGCCGTGCTACCGACGTTGGAGGAAGGGCGAATGGCGGCCGAGGCACTGTGTACTTCGTTCGGCCACCCCGAGTCGTTCTATCTGCAATTCCACGCCGACAGCCAGACGCCGTACAAGGAACAGACCCGACAGCTTCGCGACCTGAACTCTCCCACGTCAAGCGTATCCTCCAGCAGCTCCGCCAAGCCTGCCGACCCGCGCCTCGACCGGAGGCAGCCTTCCACGGGGTCCGGAACATCACGCAAGCCACAACGCCGAAGAAGGAAGGCGAATCTTGGGTCATGACCTACCTCAAATCGCTGCAGAAGGAGGCTACGGCCTATACAGCGTTGACGGGAACGTCGATGGATAGCATCGAGATGATTCACCAAATGATCCCCGGACTGGCATCGACGAAGCTCCAGCAAAAGATCCACACCGCGCGATGCGATCAGCCCAACCAGTACAACACCTTCGCTGAAGTCCAAAGCCTGATCCTCCGGCACGAGATCCAGTTCGACGCGTGGCAGAAGGCGCACCCCGGCAAAACCACCAACCCACCGCCGCGCGACCCGCGCGACCGCAGGAAACCCGGCGCATACGCGACGCTGCAGGAAGAGCCCGAGGTGGACGCGGACCCGAGGCCCAGCATGCGAGAGAAAGACGCCTGGATGCGGGAGATGTGCGACTGCGGAAATTTCAACGTCGATCATACGCGAAACGAGGATGGTTCCCTCCGATGCCCTCGCCCGAACGCTTATAGGCAGGCGATGAAAGCGCGACGACGGCAGGGACAAGAAACAATCCCTCACGGAGTCTGGAAGAAAGCACAAAAAGCCGCACGAGCCAACGGCGACCAACGACCGCCGGCGAATGCGAACGCCACCGCGTCGTCGAATGTTGGCGCCGTGCAGGCCGACCAGATTGAAGCGATCGTTGAGCGCGCGCTCGCAGCTCGAAACTCCTCGAGCTCGAGTGCGCAATCGTCGATGGATTACGCCGGGTCTTTCTTTGGACCTCAATCAGCGGCGGCGCATCCGGATGTTCCGTCTCCGACGCCACGCTCCTCGGGTCGGCCAGCAGCACCGACGGCGAGTTTTTCGGAGCCTTGGGGCCGTCCTCCGTGCCCCCAGCGACACCATCGAGCGACCCGCCGCCGAAACCATGCGCGCTGGCCGCCCCGACTGACCCGACGTTCGACTCCACGACGGCTCTCGACGTGGTCCCTGAGGACGAGCTGGACAAAACGCAAGCGGAGACCGCTATCGCACAGTCAAAGCTCGCCTTGCGAGGAGTCCCGCTCCGGAACGAAGAGAACGCCGGGCTCCCCGAGACCGACGTCGACTCCGAGCCGGTGGTCGACCCTCGATCACTCACCGCCCAGGCGCCTGATGACGGTCGGCCCGGTCAAGAGGAGAACGCGCTATCGCCTCTGGCTAAGCCAGGACTCTGAAACACCGAGGACATCCAGTGGGGACCGCACGAGTCGGACGCAACACCCTCGGACGTCAACGACGACGCCGAAGACTCGAGTTCGCGCACTCAGGAGGAAGATGTGGCCAGCCGCATCAGCGGCGCAACCGCGGAAGTCCCGCACGACTCGGACACCGACGGCCCCGCCCTCATCGAGGACACATCCGACGGGGATGACGACTCCGACTCGGGAACGGAAGCGACCGATGAGCACCCGTCTGACTCCGACAGCGACAGCGACGACGATTCCGACCCCGACGCTAACCGAACGAGATCACCGGAGGCAAATCCACTCGCCGCTGATGACGAACTCCCCGACCTCATCGACGATACACCGATTCGGACAGCGGCAGTTCGGACGAACGGGAAAGTCAACCCGGAGAATTGTTCCATGCCCCGTTCCGTCATCCGCGCGGACCCGAAACCGCCACAGCAATAACAGACGCCCTTCTCCAAGCATTCGCGGACCCGCGCCGACAAAACCCCGCGGATGCGGACGGCGACGCGCCCGACCGAAACGACCATGACGACGACGACAGCACGCCCGAGAACGATATCAACCCCGATTCAACGTCGGGGGCGGCGCCGCACTCTCCCCAAGGGGGTACCCGCCGCGGACACGGGCGCGATGTCGGCAGCGGAAACAGCGAGTCGCCACCAGTCGAGGAACCCGCCCAGGAACCGACCACGCCGGAACCGGAAGAATTGGAAAAAGCAACCGAAACCGACAGGGGACCCCCGCGCGAAGCTCGAGAAGAGAGAAGCCTAGAGGAAGCTCACGGATCGAAAGCGTCCCGCACGCGGTTAAGAAACGCCAGATTAAGACCTCCGCGCCGAGTGTCGGGGATGTGGACGAGAGTCAAGCGGCTCTGGAACAAGAAGAGTCAAGAGCGAACCGACCCCCCGGCACGAAACCGAAACAAGACCCCAGACGGTGGCAGGGTCCTCCTTCTCCAAAACGAAGAGAAGCCAATCGGCAAGGAGCCCGAGCCACCCGAAGAACGAAACGAGCATCGGAAAGGCGAGGAACGAAGATTTCCCGACTTCCCGGCTCGAGAGCGCGAAGAAAGAGGCCGTCGGTTGCAACGGAGAATCCAAGAGCTACCCGCCGATCCGCGAACGCGCCGACAGGGCTGGTGGTCGAGAGCTCGCCGAGTCTTCGCGGGACGCGCGCACGTATCGATGCCGATGGCAGGGACGGAGGACGAAGCCATGTGCATGCACTCCTCTTTCGCTTCCATCAACGCCGACACGATCGACAGAGACCTGCGTGTCCTTAACTGCTTGGAAGCCGGCAGCCTGACGTTCATGCCCATCCACGTGTTCAATAAGCCGGGCGAATCCTCGTATGCCACGGTGATCGGTGTGGACGGAATGGCCGACGTCACCTACATCTGTCGCGACCTCGCACGCCTAATGCGAAGGCGAGGGATATTGCTGGATAGCGGCAAGCTGCCTTTCGAGCGAACGTTCTTCGGATCGGGAAAGAACACGACCTCGATTTCCGAGTGGATCGCCCTGCGAATATCCGTTTCGGACGAAATGGCCGTACCGGTAGTCGCCATCGTGGCATACACCAACAAACAATTTCTGCTGGGAGCCGGCGACATTCGAGCCTTGGGCGCTGTCGTGGATTATCCCCGAGACCGAATCTCCTTCTCGCGAACCCAAACAGTCTTCCAGATGATGAAGCTCCCGTACGCTGGGGAAATCGTTCGGTCACCCGCCATTCTTTATCGGGCAGCGTACGAAAGACACCCTATCGTAGCGCCGATTTGCGGTTTTCGAGGGCAAGCGATGACGCAGAGTCGGAGTCAAGGTGGCAAGGGAGCTCTGCCACCACTGCTCGCTGAAGAGGATCTCCTCTCGCCGCCTCCTCAGCGAGCTTCGGCCGCCGTAACCTTGGCCGAAGATCCGTCTATGCCGAGCAACGACCCGAAAACGTCCGCTCCCGAGATCCGAGCGTTCGCAACCGGCTCCCAGCGCATCGACCCCGGTCGAACCCACAACATCCCGGTCAAGCTGAGTCAAGCGCTGAAGCCCGGATAAGTCTTTGTCGCCACCGCGCCAAGCGTGGATCACCTCGGTGTCGTCGCCGGGACCTGCTCGACGTGTGACCGCTCCGACCCGACCGCGGCCGCAGTGGCCGTGTCGTCGATGGACGACACGCCGATGTCGATCATCCGAGGTCAAGAGCTCGCGCGGGGGGAAATCATCAACTGCCAAGAAGAAGTTCAGGTGACAACCCATGGCCAAGCGCCGACCCGGGAAACGCGCACGAGAGCGAGCCCGAGGGCACGGCCTCCTTCACGGTCTCGGTCACCAGTTACCCAACTCCAGACCCCGGAGAACTAGACGGCCAAGCATTTCGAACGTCTTCAATCAAGCCGCGTCTGCAAGCCCCGAAGGCGCAGTCGCAAGAACCGCCGAAATCCCGGGTCGCCGACCAAGCGATCATCGACAAGCACCAGGCGCTCTCCTGGATCTCAGAGAACGTGACGCCCGTCGTGATGTTCTTCGGCGGGATTGGAGGTGGCACACAGGGTATCTACCGGAGCAATGAATGGTTCGGAACCGCGTATAAGGTCGCGCTCGTCATCGACGCATCCGACACCGCCAAAGAAGTCCATGAGAGAAACTATCCAGGAGTACCTGTCGTCCAGCACACCCTCGGCGGTCGGTACGACAGGGTCTTATCTCTGGTCAAAGGTTACCTGCATGAAAGCCTATGGCCCACAGCACTTTTCGTTGGCACGCCACCATGCGTCGATTCCGCCTTGTGCAAGCTTACGGCCCGCGACGCCGGGAAAGGAGACTCCGCGACCAATTGGACTATCAGGCTCTTCCAGCTCTCCGGAGTCGGACGCTGGATCATCGAGCAGGAACCTTCCATCCGCTCGAAAATCACGCTGCGGCAAGGTTTCATCACCGTCGTCGATCTATGGACGACGACGCCGGACCTCATGAGTACCCGTCGGCGCATGATCATCGCGAGCTGGCCTCTTCAGCTCACCCGACGTCCCAAGACGTGCGGCACTATTCAGGATACCTTCGCCGCGAAACTCGGACTCGACCCTTCGCAGCACCTCATCCAGCGCAACAACTTTGGATGCACGCGAGATGCCACGGCACCGATATACACCATCACGCGGACCGGGGTGCGAACAGGACCCACGCCTTCGGACACCAAAGCGCTCAGACTAGAGATGCTCGCGGAGGCTCTCACAATGCCGCGCGATCTCGCATGGGGTAAACTCACAGTCACGGACCGAATGAAGCATCTAGCAGCCGTGATACCCCCGTCCGCCATGGCGTACATAGTCCTCGACGCCCACAACGCGTTGCCGCCCATGCTCCGCAACATCGGAATCGCGCGCCCGAACGTAGTCGCACCCACCGACGAACCTCCGAAACATACATCATCGAGCCCACTCCGACCACACCCGCAACGGAGCCACCGCACCCGAGCCTCGGAGCGCCCTCGTGAGCGTTTCGACTCGCGTAATCCGCTGGGTGCCCAACCGCGACCTCCAGGACAAAGCGAAATAGCAACCGCCGGATCTTCCTTTGACCCCTCCGAAGCCCGCTGCATCAGGGGCGATGCACTCATCTTCCCAAGGGGGTACCCGCGCGAGCAAAAACGACGCAATCTCGAAAGGCGAACCGAGATTTGACGAAAAACCAACCAAGGGACCAACAGGCGACAAGACCAAAGAGTCCGTCCGGTTCAAGTATGAGGAACGGTTTCACGTGCCATGGAAAAACGCACCAAGGGACAAAGACGGCGCGCCGCTACCGCAACAGCCCAACCATCTGAAAGAGAACGAGGCCATAATCGTCGAGAACCCCACGAAGGAAGAAGTGGACTAGAGATAGAAAATTCCATTTAGGGTTAGAAACCCCCCTTAACCTCACACTCACATTACAACCCCAAAATCGCTGTGTCGTACACCGTGCTGCTCTTTGTGTCGTTAGAGGACAGGACGAAAGGCAGCACTACCACTGCCACCATTCTCTACCAGAGGCACAGTGATTTTTACTGTTCTCTATGGACAAGTCGACGAGCTAGGCATCCCGAACAACTCACACTTGGACGAGGATGCCAAACTCATGTTGGCGCACTGCGTTCGATACTCTTGGGCCTCCTTCGATCCCATTATGAGGACCGTGGACCCTCGACCGGTGTCCCTCCGATTCAAAGACGCGAACCCAAAGCCCATCGAGACGTCGCCGTACGGCCTCGCTCCAGCCAAGATCGAATATCTTCGCAAGCAGATTTCCAAATGGCGCCGAGACGGAGTCGTAAGACCCGCCAACTCCCCTCGGGGGTTCCCGATCTTAATGCTTCCGAAGAAAGGGGCAGAGCTCGGGACATCTAACGCTCTCCGCGCGGCCGTCGACTTACGTCCGCTCAACGATCAGTTGGTTGAAGACAGAGGGCCGAACGCGCCGCAAGAGGACGCCATAGCGTTCTGGGCCGGCCGAAAGCACAGGACGCCGAGACAATACCACGCCCAAGCGAACCCCGCGGAGCAAGTCAATCGACTCCTCAAGGCGTTTCTCCGGGCCCGCCGCCTCGAGAGTCGCAGCATCACCGACTGGCCGGCCCTCGTCCGGTACGTGTCGATTTGCTACAACCGAAAGTTCATATCCGGCACGCAAATCTCGCCATTCATGTTGCGCCTGAACCGGCAGCCGATGTTGCCCACGGACTACACCTTTTTGGTTCGGCCTGACCCCGTTTTGCCGCGACCACGATCCGACGTGTTACTGAACGTCAAGCAGAGCTCCCAGTATTACTCGAAAGTAGTCGCCGAAGCACAGGATCATGCCAAGAAGACGCAGAAACTCGCTTACGACGCCGAGCACGTGGATGTCGAATACAATGTCAATTCGCACGTATTACTGTACATTCCGCAGTCCCAAAACAAGTTGCGACCGGAGTGGCACGGCCCCTTCCTCATCACCGAGCGTCTGTCGCCTGTCTCGTACAAGATCCGATCGGTTTACGGAGCCGCCGAAGAGCGAATCGTGTCGGTCCAACAGATCACCCCAGTGTCGATGCCTCCCGCACTCGATACCACGATCCGTCGTCCGAGCCCCGGATTCCGCAGCGAGTACGAGCGCGGCAAGTTCGTCATCTTCCGAATCCCGTCGGCCCGAGACCCCGATTGGCGCAAGAAGCTCTACGTCGCCGAGGTTTTCGAGGATTATGATGATGTTCAAGACCGAGTCGCCCTCCATTTTTACTCCGACCTGGGCCCGCGCGACGATCCATCGTATTTCGACCCGACCTCACCGCTTGAAGGTCGCACGCTGAGCCCGGAATTCAAGACGGCACTCGGTCGCAGCTTCACCCGCACCGAGAAATTAACACCTCAGTGCACCCCTTGCGTGACCGACTTCGCCCCGGACGAGATCGACGTCCTGGTTCCCCGGTTCAAGCTCCAGGGTAAATCAGTTCCTCCTCCGATCGTCCAGCGAGTCAAAGATATTCTCGCGCATCGCGCGCGCCAAGAACAAGAACAAGAACAACTCCAAGCTCAACAGCGCGCTCATCAGACGCGCACTCAAGTCCCGTCCACCGACGGTCCGCGCCGAAACTCTCGTCAGTCGCACCACCGCCGTCGCTGAGGACAGCTCCTATCAAAGCAGGGGAGTCCTGTGGCGGTAACCCTTACACCGCCATCCTTACCCCTGGTTCTATCGAGTTCTCTACCCCAATTCCCGTTTACTGGATTCTTCTTTAACCCCTGGCGCATGTATTAGTAAGGGTAAAAGTCACATTACTGGTTCTCGAGGTCACATCACTCGCACCAAGGGTACATCACTGGTTCTCTTAATTTCTCGGGTCACATCACTGACTCCTTACCCACATCACTTGCCCTCATAATAAACAGGACACATCACTCGTCCTCTCGGGTCACATCACTCGTTCCAGGACGGAGCTCCGGAGCGACACGGGAAAACGGTCACATCACTGGTTCTTATAAACCAGTAATGTGACCCTGCTTGCCGAAGGTGGAACCAGTGATGTGACCCGAAGGTTGACCAGGATTTTTTGGTAATGGTCACGTCACGGGTTATTTCAAATACTTCTTGTATCTTGATGCCCGCCGACGGGCCACGGCGGTGCGCGCCTGTGTTACCAACGCAATGGATGTTGCGAACGGCCGCCGGGCCTGGTGAGTTGCTCGTGCCAGCAGATGTGTACTTCACTTTGTGGCACGTGGCGAGGCTCGACTACTCTTCGGGGCAATTGCGCCTCGCCGTGACAATATACGCGGAGCCTCGGCCTTCCCCGGTGCCCCGCGGCCCTCGCCGGGACTCTGCTCGGTCCATTCGCCAGAACCAGGGAAGTAGGTTCCTACCCCATCTTCCATATACTCAAAGTTAGGGCTGGGGCAGTGCTGCGGGGCACTGGTCACCCGGCGCTTTTCGTCGGTGAACTTCCGGGTGAAGGCCCTTCTTCGGCTGAATGGCTAATTGGGGCCTCCCCGGAGGCAAGCAAAGGGGATCATGCGTGCGAGTGAATGGGAGCATACAAGTGCACCGAGGCAGGTGATGGCAGACATGCGAGGTTTTAGGATTGCCACGTGCTCCAGAGGATTCTGAAATGCAGTGGGAAGAGAACTGAAGAACTACCCCGCCTCAACGTGTGAATCTGGTATGTTGGAATTCAGGGAACTGGTTAGTTTCCCTAGCCTAGGCACACGACAGACGATACGTAGAACTGCAGGCTTTAACATGTAAAACTGCGTGCCTACGGGGCGCGCTAATCTATGAAGATGAGTGTAAGCACGATCCATAGGTCGACTGCTAAGAGGTGCAAGAGGTGCACTCGAGGGGTTTTTTAATGTCGACTGCAAAGAGTCGGGGGGTGCTTGTGGGTGCTTGAAGGTCAATCCAGGGGCTATTGACAAGGAAAGGAGAAGGGTTGTAGGGAAGAGATTTCTTCTCAACGGACAGCGATGGGGTGGACATGCGCAAGAAAGTCGCATGCGCAAGAATAAGAAAGATCGTCACATGTCGCATGAGCAAGAAATAGGGCTGCATGCGCAAGAATAGCACGTCACAGCTTGTCTGAGTGGAAACTACCATGAACAGCGCCTTTCCCTCGGCGGGACACGGGCGGGTGCAGCATGGTTCTGAAGAGCTATTTGCCGCGGCGGCGTTTCACCTCGCGCTGTGGCTTGCGAATTGGCTTGCACTTGAGTTCCCAGAAGTTGTTTTGCTGGTCGCCTTCATCGAACTCCCTGAGCGCGTGCAGCGCACTGTAGGTGAATAAACCGCTGGCAGCGTGAACACGTGTGCTGCGATGGCAGTCCCACGAAGCACCCAGCAACTGCGCGCTTTTGGCCTGGTTCTAAGCGCGACTGGGTGGTTTCCTACACACGAGCGAATGGAAGAGCCTGAAAGTCCCGAGCAATCGCCATGGCAGTCGCACCTCGAGTGCCTTTCGAGATCGGCTCACAGACACCCGCGGCGGGTTGCTGTGACGCGCGGGGTTGCTGCAAATTCGGCGCTGCTTCCTCATCAGACATCTCTTCGTCTCGGAAGCTTCGCTTGCGTTCCTTCAAAATGGCGGCTTGTGCTTTCGCAGCCTTCTCCTCGGCCACGAGCACCTCGTCCTCGACAGGTGGCCACAGTTGGTCTCCAGCAGCGGATGGGGCAGCCAGCCACGGTTCGTCTCCAGCAGTGGCCGGGGTGTCAGAAGGCGGGCCATCTCGAGGAGCGTCGCGATCGCCTTCTTCGTCGTCAGTGAACACGTCGACGTTGTCATACTCGTCGCGTCGTCATCTTCGTCGCCGTCGTGCTCGTCAGCCGAAGGCCAGAAAAAGAGATTGTAGTGCTCTTGTTGCAGGATGCCAGCTTGACAATCCCGCCCAAGCAACCCGCCTTGGTGTGGGTGAAATCACCGAAGCTCGCGTTCGAGCAATCCGGAAGGGGCTCGTATGCGAATTGGAAGCATACCGAGTGGCCGATGACGAATCGTATGTCCTCGCCCAGGTCGTCATACATTTGGAGAGGAACAGTCGTAGGATCAAACTTGGCCTTCTCCTTGATCATCCTCCCTTTCGTCAGGCGCTCCTGTTCCCGCCCGAATTTGAGCTTCTCGGCCTCGAGACGCATGGACTTCGCCTACGCTGCGTTGACGCAGATAAATTTGAGATGGATGCCAGCAGCAGCACATGCTTGCTCGATATGAGTTATGGCCTTAACATCATCCTCTGGCTTCCCGTATATCACAGCCCGCGTGTGTTTCAGCACCCGGTGCGCGAATTCGATGTCCACTTTCCGAGGAACAAACTCTTGTAAAATGGAAACCAATCCGCTCGGCGTTGCTTTGCGTTCTTGCTTCTTCTTCTTTTTGAGGTCGTGAAGCATAGCGGATAGAATAACTGGAAGCAGCTGCTGCGCGGTGTAGGCGCGCTGCTTTCGATGGTCGTTCGAAGGCCCGCCATTCCGCGGCTGGCGTGACGAGACAGTCATCGACCGTTGATTTGAGAAATTGATATCATGATCCTGTGGGCATACTGGAGAACCCAACTCCCGCAGTCCGTGCGCGTCATGATAACGAAAAAACTATCGCACCCACCACAGCGCAGCGCAAGCCAACTTCCGTTCTTCGTCGGCTTCATGTTAATGCCCGAGGCGAGCCTTTGAACCGGTGGGCCATTCGCGAGCAGGACCTTGCTGTCCCTCGCAGCCAATTCAGTCGCTTGAAGTTCTGCGTGGGCCCGACTCGGGTGCACTTTGCCGACTTCAAGTTTCTCGTCGTGCGGGATTTGCGCCAGTTTTCGCGGCATCGGCTGGTACAAGCCCTCGTAGCGGGCGTTCTCGTCTTTGATGGCCTCGGTCCTGGCCTTTCGACGCACCGCTTTGCGCTCCGTCGCCGAGACTCCTTCAGCGCCCCCGCCCCGCAGTGCATCCTCGGGCCCTCCATCCTCCTCGTCGTCGTCGGAAGCTGGGCTTTTTGAGTCGCGAGAACTTCTGCGTATTCTCTGAATGTGTCCGAGATGTTCATTAGGCTATCGACGCTCTCCCAAGACGCCGACATCCGCACGAGAGTCTACCGACCGAACAAGATCCGGCGGGACCGGCACCTGCAGAAAGCGCGCGTCTCTCACTCACCCCCGTCTGCAGGACCGCTGGCAACGGTGCACTGATAAGAAACTGCCGGCGTGAGTCTGATTTGAACTACGTTCCATCAGCTGTTCCTTCTTGCTCACATCAGTTGTACCGTTTTTCTAATATGGGTCATATCACGTTACTATACACCAGTTCGGGACACATCACTGGTACCTGTGAGCCCGCGAGACGGGGAACGAGTGATGTGTCCCTAGGGTACGGGTGATGTGACCTAAGCACAAATGGGGTACCAGTGATTGGCCTAGGGTGCGAGTGATGTGACCTCACTTTTTTGGGTAACAGTGATGTGACCTCAAGAACCAGTGATGTGACATTTACCCAAAGAATATTTGTAACGCCACCAGGCGTTTACTCCTTTCAAATCGACTAATCTCAACCACAAATCATTTCACGAGTCTTCGGATTGAAGCTCGTGGGCAGTGTGAAGGTTGATCGACAGGAAGGAAGCGCTCCTCAACCCGCTCGGCACCCTCGAGACGTCGAGGGCACAGTCGAAGCAGGGTAAGAAGTCAGCGCGCATGATCCTTTCCTGCCGCATCGACGTCGAGGGCGGCCCAAGCGAGGAGTGGCACACGCCTGAGCACAATCCGGTCGAAATGGTAGAAGGTGGTGCCGCCGTCGGAACAAAGCGATCGGCGCGAGACAACCAGCGTGCACAAGCCGTCGCCCTCAACTAGGATCTTGTGAGCGGGCGTGTGGAAAGACCAGTCCTTGCTTTTCACCGGCGCCGTGTACCACGCGCCATTCGTGCCGAAGCACGCCGGATTTGCGCATGGGCAGCAGGCTAGGCCGAATTGCTCGCAGACCCTCTTAGGCTCGCCGTCCTCGAAGTTGACGAAGGCGACCCGACGCCCTTGAATACAGACGTCGTCTTTTGATGGACGCAGGCGGCGCCCCATTTGGTCTCGCGCTGCTTTTCCCTTGTACTCGTAGACAATCTTCGAGCGGCCCTGCTTGTACACTCGGAATAGCACCGAGGTGCGGCCCCGCGCCCAAGAGGGTTCCTGTCGCGCCACCGGCACAGAGTCGAAGAAGACGTTTGGCACCTTGTCGCACATGGCGCCATCAATAATGCGGGCCGCCGTCGCCGCCACAACGTCAGCCGAGACTCTGGGCGACCGGTCACCGCCAGTGATGGCGGCACTCAGCTCGTCCGCGGTATTGTCCATGCTCGGACTTTCTCGAAGTAGCACGACCTCCTTTTCGTGGACGGAGATGGAGTTGCTGTCGGCCTGCTCCTTCACCTCCTTGTAATCGACACCTGGTTGGACATGGGGGCGGTCCGTGCACGCCGCACTCGAATAGTCGTCGTTGTTGTCGTGTATCACGATGACATCGGGGGGCTCACACGTCCGAGATGTCAGCTGCCTCGTCGCAGTTGGCGCCGTCGCAGTCACCGCCATCGAGCTAGGCGCGACAGGTGGACGTCCCCGTCGGGGGGAGGGCAGCTACCTGTTCCACATCAGCGGCAGTCACCTGCCTTTTCTTCTCCTGCCTGAGAATCTGGCGCGACCTGTCAACGACCGATCTCAACTTCTGGCCGGACTTCTTACGCTTGGTGCAGAACAGATAGTGCGAGCGATTCGAATTTCGACAACCGAGGCAGCCGCCCGTCGACTCTATGAAGGGGTCGTCGCCAGCCCGCGCCCGCCGCACTGCGTTTCGCAGAGTTCTCTTGAACGCGTTCGTGGCGTCCTGCGTCGCTTCCAACTCCTCGGCGAGCTGGAACAACCGCCGAAGAACGTCGTTATCGTCAGCAAGCATACCGTTCCACCGTTTAGCACGTTTAGCGGCCGCGGCCTTGCGCGCTCCCTGCTTGAACCTCTCGTTCACGCCCGGTTTCGAAGGCTTGGCCTTTACGACACTTGCTCATAGGCGCTCCACACGCCTCCTGCCATCGTTTGAAAGATGGATGCGAAAGGTGAGGGTAGGAATGCCGGTCCTGGTGTGTGCGAGTGGCCGGGGCTATATATACCCCTGTGCTTCCCCATCATAGTGAAACGTGAACATCTGGGGCGAGTCTACTATGCATCCTAGACGATGGGGACCCAGCAAACGACGACGACGTCTGCCTAAGATGAACATCTGCATCGGAGATGA